>CM027587.2:230886-273758 GCA_015852605.2 Populus deltoides | reverse complement strand
CCAAAACATATGGGACTGTCCATATATGAAAAAGAATACCTGGCTATTCTCATAGTTGTGGAGAAGTGGAGACATTACTTAGAACAAGAACAATTCATCATACAAACAAATCATGAAAGCTTGAAGTATCTGTTGGACTAAAGAATCCACACTTCAATCCAGAAGAAAGGCCTTATAAAGCTCTTGGGATTGAGGTATAAAATACAATGTTATCCAAGAAGCACAACGATAGTAGTCTTATCACATATATTGGGGGTTTGGAGGCAATAACCAATGTACTACCTGTTTGGTAGAAAGAGGTTCATGCATCCTATGAAAAGGACTCCAGGTTGCAGAACATTATCATGGGTAAGATGGTTGGAGCAGTAGGGTAAACCGATTACACTTATGTAGAAGGTGTATTGAGATACAAGGGTAGGATAGTAGTAGGATAAGAAAGGGAGCTCAGGACTAAATTGATGAAGTCTATACATTATTCCTATGTGAGAGGACATATGGGTATACATAACACATATAGAAGGCTGAAGGCGAACTTCTACTAGTCTGGAATGAAGGCAATGGTGAAGAAAGTGGTGGAAAAATACAATGTGTGTAGGCAAGCCAAGGTAAAGAGGGTAGCTTATCCAAGCTTGTTACAACCCTTACCAGTTCCTAGTGGTACGTGGGAAGTCATTACCATGGACTTTGTAAAAGGACTACCAAGTTCAGAAGGGAAGAATGTTGCCATGCTGGTGGTTGACAAGTTCACAAAATATGGGTATTTTATTGCGCTCATTCATCACTTCATAGCACAAGACATTGTGCAGCTATTCCTAAATCATTTCTACAAGTTCCATGGACTACCAGTTGTTATTGTCACAGACAGGGACAAGATTTTCACCAGTTTTTTTTAAAGGAATTATTCAAGTTAGGAGTTCGGGTGTTGATGAGCACAACCTATCACCCACATACAGATGAACAAACAGAGAGGGTGAACCAGTGTCTAGAAACATATCTTCAATGCACGACTATGCATAAACCAAAATGGTGGTTTCAGTGGTTATCGCTAGCATAATGGTGGTATAATTCCAATTATCATTAAACCTTGGGCATGAATCCTTTTTAAGCTCTCTATGGTTATGTGCCTCCATAGAGGGAGTGGATTACTCAAGAATCTACTCCAGTATCTATGGTGGAAGAAGTGTTACCAAAGAGGGCTAACATGGACCAAACATTGAAGAAGCAGCTAGAAACAACAAGGCACCGGATGAAGCAGCTAGCTGATAAAAACATATCGGAGACGGAGTTTTCGGTGGGAGATTGGGTTTTTCTGAAGCTTCAACCTTATAGACAAAACAGTATTGCATTAAGAAAAAACCTTAAGCTCAATCCTATGTATTATGGACCCTATTAAATCATCGGAAGGATTAGAATGGTGGCCTATGAGTTAAGGTTGCCAAAGGGAAGCTTTGTACACCTAATGTTTCATGTTTTACTTAAGAAAAATATTGGTGATGCAGCAATGATCTCTTTCAAGCTACTAGCATCAGACAAGGAGGGACAGATGCAGATTGTACCTATAGCTATATTGGATTAGAAACTGCAGTAGCAACCAGATTGATTCAATGGTCCAACTTATACCTAGAAGATGCCACATGTAAAGATCTTAAAGATCTTCAAAAACAATTTCTAGAATGTGTCACATCACTCGTGGATTAAGAATGCATTCAAGGAGGGAGTATGGTTACAGTTGGATTGTTATAGCTGGAATTATTGATAATTAAATGCTGGAATTGGTTTTGCAATTCAGACATTTGGAAGTGCTCTGAGGTTTGTGAGCGCAAAATATCATTATGGTGCTCCATTCCAGGCTCAAGCTTCGCTTGACTGCTAGGATCAGGTGTGAGCTGGGATTGACCAAAAGCATCATTGTTCAACAGATGCTGTTGCTGCTGACCTTGCTGTTTCTGTAAACGATGCTGTTGAGCAAATTGCTGCTGAAGTTGTTGCTGTTGGTGAGGATGTTGCGGAAGTTGCTGCTGTTGAAGTGAAGACTGGAAATTCATCTTTTCAGACTGGTCAAGTGATTGAGGCTTTATATGCCCAGCTTGAGGTGCGACATGCAAATTTGACTGATTATTTACAAGAGAAGAGTTAGTTTTGGACATAGACTGCAAGCTTGCAGAACTCAAATTCTGAGCATTTATCATCGATCCAACAGATGTTATAGCACCATATATGTTGCCAGATCCAAAAGAATCAGCATTACTCATCCCATATCCATCCCCTGGTAAGATATTCATCTGCAGTTAGACATTGCTTTCTTCAAAAAAAATAAAAAATAAAAAATAAAAAACCTCAAGTTAATTATTACATGATAAATCTCCAAAGAGAGGATGGTGGGGAGAGAGGGGCATTACCTTGCATTAGTTGACGTTGATGTTGATCAAACTGCTGTTGCAATGGTTTAGGTGAATTCGCATATAGTGTGGAAGTCATATAGCCATCAGAGGTACCAGGCTCATTAACAAGGGGCAAATTATTCCCAAGCATCCCCATACCACCATTTAGGGCACCATTTGCAAACCCATAAGATTTCTGCTGCATGCCAGGCCTAATATTGCTACCCATTTGACTCCCAAGGTTCTGTAGTATGCGACTGTTCTGACCGCCAATGTACTGCTTTGGCTGCTGTGTCTGTGATACCATAGCAGAGTCAGCAGTTGAAAAGCCACCACTGTTAGCAGTAGATTCCACATTCATGTAAGACTGGTTATTATTGTTGTTATTGCGATATCCGGGTGTTGGAATCATTTGGCTTGTCATTCTTGGCACGCCCATAGATGACATGTTTCCACCAGAACTAATGGAAAAATTGGCTGGTGACTGCTGGTATCCATTAGACAGATTTCCTGCAAACATAGATTGTGTGACATGGTCACAAAGTAAATAAATTGATCATTAACAGGGAAGATTAAAAGCACCACAAGGCTTAAAGCTACCATCTGATCTACTGAAGGAACTTCCATGCATGCCACTAGATGGCAACAGGCTCCCTGTGTTGACAGCTGGAGGTGCTATGGTATCACATCCACTGGAAGTAATCATCATGGTATCTACAGAAGAAGTCATCATATTCAATTCCCACTGTTTGACATACCAGGAGTTGGTATCATGGTTCCAATGGATGAGGAAGAATTAACAAGCTGCGGATGCTGTTGGTTGTGGCTATTTGTAGAGGAGCGCTTGATCAGACTACTCAGACGACTCTCTAAGGTATTCAGGTTCAAATAATCCTCCTACAAAACAAAATCGATAGCAGCGTAAATTGAAAAAAAAATAGCAAAAACAAAACCCTGAAGAACAATCAAGGAATGAAATCCAGCAAATTTGTAAAGAAATAAAGAATTAGTTTAGTGATTTACATTTTAAAGCTGTTCTGAGGATTAAAAAAAATCAGTCTTTTAAAGTAGTTAACATGATTTCAGCAATCAATCTATCCCCTTTCTTACTGAAAGCAGAATAAAATAATATCTCCATTAAAGATTTGTTATGCGGACACAAAAACAACATCCAAATACACACGTAAATAAGAATTAAATGGATAAGGAGAAAAACCTTAGTCTGAGCAGCTTTAAATAGACCCTCTTCTAAGCGTTTGGCAATGCCCTTAAACTTTTGTTTCTGTGTATCATCCACCGGCTGAGAGTGCCGCCGCATTATAATTTCAAATCTAGAGAGAATACATATTATAAAAAATAAAAAATAAGTCCTTCAATATTCCGTCTAGGAAACAGGTATTACAAGGGTGCAAATGTAAAGTGGTAAGTAGAATCAATAACTAAAATATTATTCTCTCAATTTCAATAAATAGCAAAATGTAGTGTGTGTTTGGCAATGCAATGTGAAATTTGAAGCTTTCTTCACTTGGAAAAGCATTACCAAATGGAATGTAGCTGTAGACTGTATTGATGCTTCTAGAAATAGCAATCAAACTGACAGATTTCCGAAACAATTGGAGACTTAAAACTGATAAGGAAAGTCAAAGCCTTACATTTTTTGGTGTATATAGTTGCGAGCTCGGCGAAGCTCAGGGTCAATGCTGTACATATTCGCAGGAGCATTAGCTGATGCTGCTAAATTCTGCATCTGCTGATTCCCATTCTGTTGCGGCGGTAATTGATTAGAAACCTGCCCGGACAGATGCGCTTGCACATTCATCTCCTTTCCTCTTTAAATTTACACCAATAGCTTACCACCAAGTGTACTTGTACTTCTTCTCATGCTCTCCAACTGCAACAAACAAACAGAAAATCAATAAAAGGAAACTAACTTGGGAAAAAAATTAAAAAGAAAATCATTGATAGATGAGTAAAAATCGAAGGAAAAAGGGGAGATTGAAAGAGGGGAAAGATAATTCGAAGAGTGAGGCAGCATAACACTAAAGAAATTAGATAATTAGGCACCGAATTGGAACAGAATAGAATCGATCAAATTTTCGAAACCTAAAAAAAAAAAAAAACCAAACCTGAAGCTGAAATAGAAAGAAAGAGATCGCAGCAAGAAGGTTTTGATATTGGGATTCGAGTTCGATAATTGATCGTCCAATCGCTATTTTCTATAATTTAAAAAAATTAAATAAAATTCAATTATTATTTTTTTACACAACAGAGAAGGGCAGGGCAGGGCAGTGGTGAGGGTGTAAACGAAGGATGAAGAAATTTAACAGAATGAGAAAAATAAGGAGAGAATTTACGGACTAAGGAAAAGGATAACAAAATAATATTCCTGCTATATTTCATGTGTATGTTGATTGTCACAACTGCCTCTTTATATAAGCATTATGGAAATAAGCTAAGTTATCATACCTTCTGATTACATTATTGAAATGATACATATTAAAGATTGACATGCATATTGCACGAAAATAAAATGGTGTGTGCGGTTGTAACAGAATTTCAATGTGATTTGTAATGATTTTTCCCTACTTTGAATCTTCTTGTATCAAGTCTCCTCCCTTCAAAACTACCTTGTCCTCAAGGTTGAAAGTTGGAAACCTTAACTGAATATCGTCCAGGAACTTCCATGTTGCTTCTGTTGGCGATAGCCCCTTCCAGTGAATTAAGATTTGTGTAGCTGCTTGTACCCCCTCTCGACAAGATAATATAAGAGAAATTTTGAAATGTTTTCCGTATTTTTCACTAAGAGAGTTACAATACACACACACACACACACAAATCCCTTAATTCTAGTATCTAATAAATATAATCGGATCCCTTAATCTTTTTGTAAAAATTTGTCATAACCCAATTTTTGACCATTTTTATTTTAATTATTATTATTATTATTTTATTTCTCGAAAAGGATAAAAAATGATGATAAAAAAAATAATAATGATGAAAAACAAGTAAAAATGAAATAAATGAAGAATGAATTAAAATTTGGGTTAAGAGCAACATGATTGGAAGTTTTTGGGATTAATTAAACTTTGAAATTAATCTAATTAATCCAATTAAGGGTTTAATCGGAGAATTGATAAGTTTTGAGACTTAATTGAGCTTGAAATTAATTTAATTAATCCAATCAAGGGTTTAATTGGAGAATTGATAAGTTTTGAGACTTAATTGGACTTGGATTTAATTAAATTAATGAAATCAGAGACTTAATTGCAGAAATAGCAAAGTTTGGGGTTTAATTGGGGTCCAAATTGCAAAAATTAGAATCCAAGGACCAACTTGAAAATCGGGAGAAATGTAAGGATCCAATTATATTTTAAGCAGGGGTTGATTGCAAAATTAGAAGAATCACAAGGACCAAATTCGTAGCCAGCAAAACGGCGTCGTTTTGCAACGGCTGTTCACCGTCTCCCTACTCTGCAACGGCTCTGCCATTAAAGGCGAGGGCGCCGTCCGTTGGCAATGATGGCGGACGTTTTTCTTCATTCAAATCGTTGGTTACGGATCATTTAGGAGGGGGGCAGCCGTTACCACCGAGGCTGCCGTTGGTTCTATAAAAGCGGAGCAAAGGCAACCTCGCGGGGGGGAGAAAAAACAGAGCAAGACAGAGGGAAGAAACCCAGCAAAACAGAGAAAGAAAATACACAGAAAAAAACAGAGAAAACGCAACAAAGAAACCGGAAAAAACCAACATTAACATCATCGTCTCCTCAATTCCCCCCGAATCGGAAAAAGGAAGAACCCGAGCGCAAGCGCGTGACCTTCATCATCACCGGAACAAAAGGAAAACAGATGGAGCAGGCGTATACAGACGAGAACGAAATCGCCGTCCTACAAGCCTCCTCGCGACCTCCAGAAGCAGGTAAGCTGTTCTCATTTTCTCTTAATTCTTGTTTTAATTATGCAAATGAAGAACTGTGCAAAGGTAATTTAATTACCTTCAAGATTCTTTGCAGCGTGAAATTGCTTCAGCGTGCGGGATAATTATTTTCTTAGGCCCTCTGGTTTGGGCGGTGGCCAAGGCTGGGCCTAGCCCATAATAATCGGTTGAGAGAGAGATACGGGGATGATATTTTGACCCATCTGGAATTCGATCTGGATTTGTGGATGGAGGTTGGATCGTCAGGTGGACCCAATAAAAATCGGGTTTACGGGCTCTCCAACACTACCGGAACAACTTGCAGTCGGCCCGTAGTGTTTCAACCATTGGGAGCTCCCAATCTAAGGAGTTTGTGGCCTTGCAGCAACACACAGCTCAGCTCACCGAAAAATACGACCATCTATCAGTGGAGTACGCGCAACTCAAAGCGTCTTATGCAGAACAAAGAGCGGAGTCTGCACAACAAAAAGCAGCTTATGTACAGCTTAGCGAAATGGTCATGAACATGGCAACACATAGTGGAACATGTGCGCCTAATCCTTTTTGGCCGTATAACCACCAGCCTCCTCCTCCTCCTCCAGCTCCACCTTTATATTAATTTGTAATAAACATTATTTACCTTTAAAATTTCATTTAATATTTTTTTTGAAACACATTCAGTTTGTAATGAATATTATTTAACTTTGATTTTTTGTTTTTGATATTTAATATAAATTTATATTTGCATAATTGGTTTTTATTACCATTAATTTAAATAATTTTATATTATATATTCTAAATAATTTTTAAAAAACAAATTTAGAAAAACTATTACAAAAGGGTTTTACTAGCGGAATGAATCCGTCGGTATTTGACAGTAGCATTCACTGACGCCTTTATAGACGGATATATCCGGTCGGTATTTCAACCACTCACAGACAGCTTTACCGAAGGACTTAATCCGTCAGCATTTGACAGTAGCTGCCACACTTACTGATGAATTTACAGATGGATATATTCGGTCAGTATTTCATACACTCACCGACAGATTTACCGACGGTTTGTAGCCGTCGGTAAATCACGATATCACCGACGGCATAAAAATCCGTTGGTAGATTTCAAGCGGGAATCTTTTTTTTGGCGCGCAAACTCCGTCTGTAAAACCATAGGCAAATGGTTTTTTTTTCTGACCGATATAGTGACGGAATGGGAAATCACCGACAAATGGAAAGCCGTCGGACGGAATGGGGAATCACTGACAGAGGATTGCATTTTCATTGATTTGCTTTCAGCATGTCGCCGTGGAAATAACTCTTCTCAATTTTTGTTTTTTGTGCTGCACATACTCTTGGTATTGATTTCTTATTAAACACAATTGCTGGTTTGATTTTGATAATCCATTGTTCGTTGATTATAGGTGTTGTCTACTTAGAATGGATGACCAACCAAAATTTTGTTTTTAATGAATCCTTTACAATACCATGTTCTTCTATCATTGTTTGGTTTTGGAATCGGTTCTGTTTGCTTACTGCATAATTGGCATCCTCGATTATGAATCATCAGACAACAATTCATCACTTCCATTGGTTTTGGCTTACCATTGCCTCAAATAGCTTTTCGTCCCAATAGTCTTATATAGTTGCTTTCCAGAGTTTTAACATTACAGTACTTGATTGCCCTGATTCTTCTACACATTACCTTGCTTTTTGTAAGCGTTGGCTTGACAATACCTACTATTCTTTAGATGAAAGCTAACACCTCTTCCTTGAAACAAGAGACCTAGCTTGGCATGTGTCCACACTTATGAGCAGCTCCGTCAAAATCCCATGTTTTTTTTGCTGTTCTTCTTGGAGTTCGATTGTCGGTCCTGCTTTGCCAACACCAGTCTCCTTCACTAGCCACATGCAGATCTTTGATTCTTATTTCTTCTGGCTTATTTTTGTTATAACGGTTTCAAAACTTATGTACTGGCATTGCAATCATCATTTGCACTCGGGATGTTTATTCCTCTGCCTTTTTGAATTGTTCTAGCAGGATACTAATAGCCTAATCCAAGATTGTTAAAAACGTATTTTTAATACGGCACGAAAAATATAAAATAAACTCAAATCATAAAAACAGATAGTAAAATTGTAAGGAATTTTTTTTCATACATGGTTCAAGCACCTTAAAATACATGTTTCAAATAAAAATTCATACATAGTTCAAGTATCTTAAAATACATGATTCAAATAAAAATTCATACATAATTTAAATAACTTTTCATTAACTAACAATTAACAAACTTAAAACAAACAATCTGCTGGTGTGTCATGTAAACTAAAATTAGCTTCATTGCCTTCATCTTGCTCATTATTTCTCAGACATTCATTAATATCATTATCATCAAGAGGATTATTAGTGTCACTACTAGTACCAACACTAATATTATGAACATTAGTGTTATTACTAGTACCAACACCAATATTATCAATGTTATTTAACTCAAAACTTCTTGAATTCTCTAAATTGTCATCAATTTAAATCTCCAAATCATCTTCAGTACCATGACTCTTCATTTCAGCATAATTAGGAATTTCTTCTTTATCACTTTCATCTTATTTACCATTTTTTCTTCGTGTTACACTGTCAATAGCACCAAGCAAATCAAAGTTTGAATATTTTTCTCCCTCGGTTATCCAATCATCATCAGATAAAAGATCATCTACTACACCAAAATCATCAGTTTACTTTTTGACTTGGTTATCATTCAATTTCAAATTGCATATTACAAATACCAAGTCATTCATTTTTCTCTGGTGCAAACGATTTCTTCATTTTATATGAACCTAAATAAACAATTCAAATTTATAAGATTTTTATCAAATATTTCAACATTTAAAATAAAAAAAACTTGCAATTTCAAATGCACTTCAGTTACGCTCACTTCCAGATGAAGTACAAGTCAAGCTTAGAACTCGGATTGCAAACCTTTGTAATTCTGAACATTCATTCCCATGAGAATCCCACCATTGATTTGGAGTTTTTTTTATCTCTTGTTGTCTTGGCAGCCTTAATGCCAAACAATCTTTTTGCATCCTTGAATGATTCAAGTTGTAAGTCAATTTTGCCCCTTTCAATTGCATCGGACACCATCCTTTCTAAGCATTGATATAATCCAATTTTAATGTTGACATTAACCTTAAAATTGGGATTATAATGATAATAAGGATTCAAATAATAAGCTGCTGCATGTAAAGGTCTGTAGAGTTGAAGTTCCCATCTTGCATCAACAATATTCCATATAGGTATATAACTATACAAAAAAAACAGTAAAAATATCATTATAATCTAGGAATATCTCAATTGGAAGTATCTATAAAGACATTCATATTAATAGATGACAACATTTGAAATAAACAATTAGCAAGATATATACCCTTTTTTTTCACAGAACCAAAATTCACTTGTATCTTCTCTTTTGCTTGATCCATTGCTTTATATATAAAACTCATAGCTGGTTTCTCATCTGAATCAACTAATCTGGTGACTACTTGGACAATATTTTCCTTCCCAATCCTCTCCACAATGACATCTAAAATCTCAAATACTTTATCAATAGTCTTGGACATATTAGAAGTATTCACCGATGATAAAAAAAATTGTCCTTTTAGGACTATTAACCAAAAAATTACAAATACAACGTCCTTTTTTATATGTCCATCCATTAGACATTATTGAACAACATGCTTTTTTTCCATTCTAGCTTGTACTTCTTAAGCAAGTTGATTGTTTGATCCACTTCTTGCTTCAAATACTTCTCTCTAATATCATGGTAGGATGGAGGCTTGAAACCTGCCCCATGCTTTGCAACCAATTCAAGTGCCTTAAAAAACTCAGGGTTTTTTACACAATTAAATGGAATGACACTAGTGTAGAAAAACCTTGCAATTTATCGACATGCTTATTCTCTAATATTCTTTTTTAGCAATTGATTTAGGGTTGTTTGTATACTTCCACTTCCACTAGTTGCTCTCTTTTCTTTGTCCTTGGAGCTAATTTCTTTTATTTCATCATCATCATCATTTCCAATATATTGTTGGGCCTTTCTTTTCTTTTCAGTTGCTTCTAGATGTTTCACCAAAACACCCAAAATCATCTGTTTAACATTTTCTATTACTTGCTGACATGGCTCAACATCCTTACGAGTGCAAGCCAAATGTTGTTTGAAACGAAAAATACCTCCACTGATAATTTTTTGACAATACTTGCACTGAACTTTTCAAGAATTCTTATCAATATATATACCATGTTGTCATCCCACATCAAGCTTATTACCAGAAGAATTTTTTCTAGATGTCATAAGTTCAATAATTCAAGAATCAACTCAAATCAGCCATGTAATCAATCTAAACATTTTATGATTGTAATTAATTTTTTGTTAAAAAAGAAGTACCATAATACATGTGTTAGAAAAATAATGCAGCCAGTAATGGGAACATTTGTAAAGTTAAAACAAATAAACTTTAAATCTCAGAGAATCTACATTTTTATCCATCTACAGACTTGTTCCATAATTTCCAAAACCATTTGAATTCAAAGACAATTATGAAAATTGTAGTGACAATTTAGAAGACTATAATCATGACCAGTAATATAAATCCCCTAAGCAAAGTGCATCTAGATATTAAACATCCCATATAAGCTATCTCAATGAATTAAAGTTTGTTGCACCACTAAAATCTGGGCAAGAAAAAGAAGATATCTTCTCCAGTCAACAAGCTCAACTATAAACAAATATAATTTAACACTCAAACTATAGTTTAAGTAGTAAACTATCCACTAAGCCAACTAGCCATTAACTACAAATCCAATTCCATCAATCACAGCTTATTCACAGAGAAGAACCAGAGTGCATAATATAAGCAGTAACTAAAGATGTGGAGAACACCACCTCTGATGCAGAACATCTTATTCAACCTATCAAGTTAAACATAGCCCCCTCTATTGAACAAAACAAATCTAGCAATATTCTATAGATTCACGTATAATTAGGCAGTTGAATTAAGAGAGAACCATTATCCATCAATATTCTATAGATTCACAGATAATTCAATCTTCAGTACCATGACATTATAAATGGAACAACTGACTGTGGAGAGAAAGTCGTTGATGATGGAAAAAAAGGAGACCATTGTTGATGAAGGCTGAAGATTAAGTTGTTGTTAACGACTGAAGAGGAGAGCGGTGTTGATGAAGAGTGAAGAGTTTGAACTCTAAAGACTAAAGAGCGTTGCCGCTGTTGATGAAGAGGAAGTCGTGAGCCATTGATGATGGAGGAAAAAGGAGAGCGTTGCAGACTGAAGAGCGTTGTCGCCTGCTGTTGTTGATGAAGATTGAAGAGGAAGCCATGAGGCGTGAGGCCGTGAGTTGTTAATAGAGAAAGAGATTAGGGATTTAACTTATGTTCTTTGTGTGTGTGTGTGTGTCAGCTAATACAAAGATGAAAGAACGCGATTTATACAATAGCCAATAGTCGCTGGACAACTAAAGCCTAGAGGAAACAGTAACTGTAGTTTATGTTATTTGTTGAAATCATTAAAACAGTCCTCAAATCGGGTTTTACGTGATTTTACTCAATTTTAACGATTTCATCTGATATCACTCATTTTCGAGTTTTTAGAACGATTTCACACGTTAAGCATATATTGAGTGGTCAAATCGCACAATTTTACTAGTTAAATCGTGATTTTATCAGTCTTGGCCTAATCCATATGGTTGCTCAGTTCAATCTCAACACTTACTATGTTTTAAGATTTAATTTTGTTCATTGCCTTATCATCTTCTTAAATTAATCCAGATGCTCTTCTCTTTCTTATACCGTTCATTTTATAACCTAGTTTGAACTATAATTATAAGTTATATGGTTTCTAGCTCACCTTGTGCTCACCATGCTGGCTTTGTCACAAAATGCAGATAATACCCTTGACCGTGTCTAGCTTAATCGAGGCAAATACATACACCTTGCATGCCAAATGTTGTTGCCTAATGCAAATTACCAAATAGAAAACTGTCTATGATTAGTAGTAATTGTTGATGATAATGTGAAAAAATCTCAAGATGGAAAGTAAATAAACTTGTTTGACATTGTCATAGACTATGGAAGGATCAGCAAAATCAATTACTACAGTTATTTTTTTATCGCATGGCAAGATATCACAATTTTTCCATCGACCAACGTTTTGTTTTATGGTCATGTTAAATAAGAGAATAATTAATTCGTTTAATCACTTGTTTTTTGCCCCCGCGATGTTACGAAGCAGGTCTCAAGATTCATAGTTCTATTGTAATTAAAATAAATATAAAATAAGAAATTTGTTGATATTAAATGTAAATTTTAGAAGTTAGCAATAACACATTACAGCATCTACTAGCCTGTTTTTTATTTTTTTTCCAATAAATTTTTTTAAATATACAAGCTTTTTCAATGTATTTTTTTATATAAAAAAATTATAAATATAAATCAAAAAGTTTATACAAGCATTTAATTAAATAAATCGATAATAATCTGTATAAAAAATCATTAACGATAATTAAAAATAAAACTGAAAAAATAAGAGACAATTATAAATAAAGATATTTGATTTGACAATATAATATATTTACCTGGTTATGCTCATTGAATTTGTTTATTAAAATTAATTTTTTATTTAATCAAACAATAATAGAAATAGACAAAAGAAAAAAAATAATTATGCAATACTGTACATATTTGAAATGCTATCTAAAAAAAATTTCATTTATATATAAAAAGATTTAGATGAGTCAAAATAATATCTTTAAAAATTAAATAATATACAGAATAATCTTTAAAAATAAACCTCTATTAAAAAAGACTAAATAAGCAAACTAAAAAAATCATAGAGGGGGATAATAACTTAAACATAAATTAAAAAGTTATTTAAAAAAAACATATTAAAAAATGTATCAATTATAATAAAAACCAAAAGCATAAAAAAAGTAGAAATTAAGGGAGGATATTAATCGGCACATAAATTAAAAAAAAGTTGTTAAAAATATTAAAAAAATGTTTCAATTATAACAAAAACCAAAACCAAAAAAAAAAAAAAAAAAAAAAGAGCAACGGTAATTCAAGTGTCATAAACACATTTTAGAGAAATAAGAAAAGAAAACGACTTGGGTTATAACCTCGATCGGGTTTAATAAATTGATTTTATTTTAATTAGACAATAAAAAAAGATAATGATAGCAAACAAATAGCCTTTTCTTAAGAAAAAGATCTCGATAACTTAAAAAACAAACCTTTAAAAGTACAAAACTGGTTAAAAAAAGGCCCGAGTCAAGTCGAGATAGCATGACGAACATGTAACTTAGGTAATAAGAGGCGAATAAACCTGGGTTGACCCATAAAATTCATAGGTCAGGTTATGAAATCAAAATAACCCGATAGAAAAGAAATTGAAGAAAATCACGAAGTCAATCTTTTTTTAACAAAAAATTATAATGTTGAATGATGAAATTAAAAAGAAAATAAGACAAAAAAGGATATTAGCCCGCGTTAACTTTTCAAACTCATAATACAGGTCATTAGATCAGAAGCATTGTGAATGGAAAAACCGCAAAGCTCAATCCTTAACAAATAAAACATAGAAATATTTGATTGGAGGGTTAATTCCAAAAGAAAATTAACTTTAACAAAAGGAAAAAAAAATCAAAAGAATAGGAATTAAATTAGAAAAAATAATGCACCATAAACTTTGATTGAATGTGTTGTTCTACAATTAATACATAAATAAAACCTAAAGGGTGTGAATTAGGTGTTCCACTAATATTAACAAATAATACAATTCAATTCAATTAAACATAATAACCAACAATATAATTAAAATGTTTAAAATAAATAGGTAAGGAAAAGAAATTGCAAACTCGGTTTTTAACGTGGTTCTATAAACTTACATCCACACTTTAAGCACAAAATTGTACTTGAGCATTGTATTATTTACTAATCCGAGCCAACGATTGCAATGTCTTTGATGAATCATCACCAAGCTTCTTGAATAAATACTTTATTCAAGGTTTTTCCACCTTGATGATGTACCTCACAAATGGCTAAGAGTTTTTCACCTAAATTCTTGAAGGTTTATAATTTTTTGATTTGTAACAATACTCTCTCAAAAAGTAGATAACAAAATTGAATCTATAATCTTTATAACGCACTTAGTAGTACTTAGTGAGTGTAAGAATTTGTACTTTTATGCTAAAATATGAAGGTTCATTTAGCACAACTTTAAAGCATGCACAACTTTAGAGCATTTTAGGATTGATAATTTTTAATTGGTTTTTCTTTTGGAATAGCTTCTATATCATGTATGTTCAAAATCCTCTTTTATTTTTTCAAGAATGAGAGCTATTTATATATTTACAAAAGAAACTAGTCACTAATAACTAAAACAGTCGACTGGTTCATATTGTTCAAACCAATCAGTCGATTGGATCCTACAAATTCTCAAGCGCTTATTCTTGATGAACAAGTGGTCGACTGGTTTACTTGGTATAGCCAAACAGTTGACCACTTCATGCAGAATATTAGTTTTGACAATTTTAAACTTAGTGAATCTTGAGCTGACTAATCTAGATTTTATCAAATTATATATTAATCTTGTAATGCATGTAATGTGAAGTATATAAGTTCATTTTAATTGTGCTATCAAGTAAGATATAAAAAATTATATATTTAGCACTAAAATAAATACTTAAAAACTAAGTCTTCACTTGCTTTGCATCTTAAACTTGTTGATTGATTCTTCATTCAATTCTCCATGCTTATTAATATGATCTTCATATAAACCTGTGTAAACTTATTTTCAAATAAGAATATCATTTGTCTATTGTTCATTTAATTGTTATCATCAAAATATATAAAAACATTAATATGTGACCCAAAAATTAACAGAATAATGAAATTAAAAACAAATAAAACTTAACAAAAAAATAAAGGAAAAAAATAGAAATAAAAAGAATAAGGATGGAATTAGAAAACATAATGCATGACAAATTATAATTAAATGACTAAATTGAAAACAAACAAAATTTTTATAAAAGGGTCAAGAACAATAATTAGAAATCAAAAAAATAAAGATTTAAATTAAAATACTATAAATAAAAAAGACAAACTTCTGCTTTTTTTTTTTTTGTAGGGTGGGGAAATAAAAGAAGGAAAAAAAAACCAACTACCAACTACAAACCATCACTCCTCCATCTACATGTGCTGGAAAAGGATGAACAGCGGATGCTGTTTGAAGGGTGCAAATAGCTTTCACTTTGAAGGGTGCAAATAGCTTTCATTCATTGGCGTGCGTGTGTGTTTGTCACTTGCTAATAACTTCTTTTTTATTATTATTTTATATTACTAAAAGATAAAAATGAAATGCCTACAGAAGCTTTAATTTTTTTATTACTAGGGAATTTAAATCTTTTTATTGTTCATAGAAAACATAACGATGATAAAATCCTTGAAACAAAGTTTAAATTTTTTGTTGCCAAAAAATTATTTCAGTGTTCTCATTGTTTAAACAAAATATAAAAAGACCCCATGATCCCTTTGAATTTTAAAATGATACTTGTGTCCTTATGAAAAGTCTATAATACATTAGCCATCGGAACCTCGGCCGAGCCGCTTCCAACGACAACTACCTCAATTGTAACGGCCAGTGACTTCTCCAAAGGAAACTTTCAAGAAAGCTCCGCGTTTGGAAACTTTTTCTCCGAAATTTTCCATCTTTTTGCAAGTACTCCCTCAGGTACTATCTCTCTCATAACTATTTTATTTAACGCAAAAAAGTTTCTCTTTTTGTTTCCTTTTCCGAGATATTATATTAGTATTTTTTTTTCAAGTAAAAACAAGTAGGCTTAGGGTCTCAATATTTTTTAGGGACTCTTGTGTTTCATTTTGGCTTGATTGCTATTTGATAAAAGGATCTGGTGTTTAGGTGAGTTATTAAGTTTGAACTGTTTTGAATATGAATTATCCGCTTGTTTGATTGTGTTTTAATTTTAAGAATAGAATGCATGAATTGAAATAAGAGATTCATAGATCGAAACTTTTTTCATAATGTAACTTATTTTTATTTTGATTGATTTGAACTTGAAATTCTTTTTTGAATGAGATAAATAGAGAATAAGAATTGATTTTGTGCCTTATTTTTCGCTGTGGTTATTGATTTTGAGAAGATGAAGAGTGGCCGATAACTGGATATGCATATCTGTTCTTTGTAGATTTTCTTTTGTCTAGCTTTTGTTTTGTATTCCTTTTTAAGGTCTATATGCTGTGTAGGTATTTTGTTTGGTTGATGGGGTTGTAATTTGTTTTTCGGGGCATTTGGTATGAGTTTTTCTTGACTTTCTCCTAGGAATGACATGGAGGCTGAAAGAAAGATCTTTGTTGGAGATATGGTTCTCTCTCCTGTTATCTTGTTGAGTTGTTTCATTCTTTTCTTAAGAAGCTCCTGTGATGAAGCTTTGCAATTTATCTTGTTGAAGTTTGAGTCCTAATTGCTATACATTGATTGTAGATCTTGTGTTTGATGTGGTTTGTGGTTGATTTTGTGTGTTTTCTTTTGATGTTGTGTGCAATAAGATTAATGATTTTTCTTTTCCAAACTTGTAACATATAACAAGCAAACCTTTAAAACTTACACCAGACAAGGCCTGCAAAATCACAAGACCAATCTCTTACCTAGAGACTCTAAATCAACTATTTCAAAATTAGCAATGTAATGACCTCTCCTTCTTTCTCAACAGATCTTATTCCTGTCTTTCGTTTCCAACATATCTGTTGTTCTTTTCAGGCTCAAGAGCAATGAACTGGGTTCAACGTAAGATCTACCTCTATAATGTCACTTTTGGACTTTTCATGTTGGATTGGTGGGAGCGTTGTCTTTTCAGTATCCTCTTTTATTTTATTAGATCAGATAGATCCTTATTATTTCATCTTTCTGTCTTCATTTATTTTGAATATTGAATTCGATTTTGTGAGTTCCTAAACTTTGGCAGATATTCTGGTGATCGTGTTGATGTGGTTCATTTTCTACAATGGATCGCGATACGTCACTGACTTTTGCAAGAGGTATGTAGCATCAATACTCTCACTATCTTTGAGCTAGAATTGATAGAAGTTGCACCTTTTGATCTTGGAATTCTTTCAGATTTTACCGCTTCAAAACTCAATCAATCCCTGCATATCTAAATTGATTTTTCTTTAAAGATTCAATAAACAAAAATCCGAATCCAGCTGATTTAATATCATATTAGGGGCAATCACTAGTTTGTAGCCCCCATGGTTGAATGTAGAACAAGAAAAATCTCAGTGTCTTGAATCACAATGGAGAGCAACAAGAACGAAAAAGATGAAAAAAATAAAGAGAAATGGAGGCAGACTGCCTATCATTGGAATCTTCAAGTTTAGTTGCATCTTGGGAGGGAGGGGGTTATCTGGTAGCAATAGATACTATACTTACCCTTTGTGCTCTGGTTATTAGGCCTGCTTGAAGTATTCATAGACTGGATTTAATAGAATCCCTTGCTAGATTGGAGAAAGATTATTATACTTCCCAGTTGGTTAAGGAAAGGGGCACTGGAATACGCTCATTGAACCTTCAAGATCTTTACCAATTAAGATTTATGTTTCAAATGGAACTGGAAGTTCCAGACTTTGCATCTGGACCTTCCATTGGGTTTCTTTCTTCCTGGCCTTTATTCCCATTCTGTCAAATCCAGGGATATTAAAACTATGCCCAAGTATGATTAGCTGTCACCTGGGAAGTTAGGGCTATAGTTCAGGCTAGGGGTGAGCAAAAAAACCCGATAAACCGATTAAACCGGAAAAAAATAACCAAAAAAACCAAACAAAAAAAAACCGATTAAACCGATTATAATATTTAGAAAAACTTCCAGTTCTGTTCGGTTTGGTTTCGGTTTTGTAATGTTGAAACCGATAAACCCGAACCGAACCGAACCGGTTCATATTAAAAGAAAAGGTACTATAAATGAAAAAAAAATGCTTTATATTCTAACCTAAACCCAGTAACCCTAGCAGCCGCCCTCCCTTTAAAGACGAACACGCCACCTTCCAGTCTTTATTTTTTAATTTGTATCTCCACTTTTCAGATCTAGCATCTTAGCAACACTCCCAAACCTTAGCACTCAACAAGTAGTCCATCTAAGCGCTCTTTTTCAGTTCTTTACAATAAGATTTCTTTCTCTGTTATTTTGTAATTGTGGATGAGGTTTATCGGTTGTTTTTTGTCCCATACCTTGAGAATGCTTCAAAAACAGCAAGATTATCTTTTTTCGTTTATGCTCATTAAATATTCCTGGGGTGTGTGGCTACCACCTCACTGCCCTGCATGTGGGCATAGAAAAGGGAAAGCACTACTTGTGCAAGTCATGGCCGGGGTTGTCATCCTTACCAAGGAGACAACTGTTCAAGCAACAACCATATAAAGCTTTATCAGCCTCAGCTACCAAGGCTGCAGGTATATCTGCAACTTTTGCAGTGAATTATACTAAAAGCCTATTCAAATGGTTAATTTCTTGTAAATATCTTGGTTGTTTTTGGAGATGGTGTTGTGATTAAGTACATATTTTAATGACATTGCATTGCTTATCTTGGTTTTGGTTTTTTCGGGTTTTTGACATAAAAAACCGAACCGAACCGAAACCTGTCGGTTGGAATCGGTTTCGGTTTTTTTTTTGTTTTTTTTCAAAATTTCGGTTTGGTTGTTTTTATAGATAAAAACCGAACCGAACCGAAAATGACCACCCCTAGTTCAGGCAATCTTTCTGGTCCAGTATCCATTCATGTCAAGAATTTGTTGACTTGGGCTCCAAATCCCAAAAGACAAGTCTTTTCTATTATTCAATTGTCTTTGAATTTTTAGGTCCCACCCCTTTAGTGAGTAAGTTGATATGCACAAAGATCATTGCCTTGTTTGTATATAGTGCTAATCATGGTGCATGAGTGAACAAATTATCGTTCTTACTTCTTTCTTTCAAAGCTTGAATGAGTTGGCATGTGGGAATAACGAAAGAGACTTCCAGATATTTATAACCTACTTCCAATCTTCTACTTTGATTTGTAAATAATCTTGTGCTATTGTTTGGTTAATTCTTCTGTATTCCTTTGTGCCATAGAATGAAGACATTCTGGAGATGTGTTTTGGGCTGATGTTATCTCCCTTGAATAATTGGGGAATATAATGTTACTATTCATTCAAAATATTCAAGCAGAAATGCTGCTTCTTGTCCCTAAATTAATTATTTTTTCTCAGAAAAAGAAAATTACAGTCTAATTGCTTTCATGATTTCAGGCATCTTGGGTGAATCCCAGATATGAAATGTAGCAGTAATGTGAATGATCGCAAGGGAAATGGCAATGTGGAATATATGAATGATATAGTGGCATGTCTCCCTTGATATACTATGACTTTATTCTGTACCATCCTTGTAATGATTATGAACCATGGTCTTAAATTTGGCAAGGATTCAAGAATGTATTCTTTCTTGTAGTGATTGTGAAACTTGTCCGACCAATTGCAATTAATGGAATTTTGCATTTCATGTAGCATAACAGACTAAATCTTCCTCTTTTTTTATGTTGGTTCCGCTTTGAACCTTAAAAGAAAAAGGTTGCCGTGTGCGAAAATGAATGTTGGTGCGAGCCTCTACTTCAACTGCGAGCCTCTGCTGCTTTATATTTTATCATTTTATTTTTTATCAATATTTTTATTATTTTTATTATATTATTAAATTAACTAAATTTATTAATTGTAGTTGAAGATTTATTGTTGCTTCTCCGTGAATATCAACAGACCGCACACATTATTAAAGTAATGATTCAAAAAGCAAATCAAATAAAATATTATGAAGTAAGCATCTCATAATTCAAAAAATATATATTTTTAAAAAGTTAAATTTAACAAAGAATAACAAATAAAAAATCTGAGATAATTCTGATTATTTTTAAAATTAGTAAAATATCCTATAGAAAACAAATAAAAAATAATAAAGTTCAATTTTCAATTAAATAAATGCTAAAGAATAAAACTAAAAAGACATAGGTTTTGAAAAAGAAAAAAAAAAACCCAAACAAACCTGAGAAAATCTTCTAAACTTAGGTTAATATTCCAAGCTCGCAACATGTTAAATTTAAAGATGAAAGATGAAACCGGAAAAAAATATTAATTTTAAAAAATTATCAAAGTAAATAACAATAGAAAAAAAACATAAGGACTGAATTTGATAAGAAAAAAATTAAATGATTTCCAGGTCGATAGGTCGTGGCCTGTCAGATCTTAGTTCGGTAGTTATTTGCGTTTAATTTGTGGTGTGGAAAATCCTGACCCACCTTTAAATACCTACCGATCCTTAGGGTTTGGTTATAGAGTTTGGTTTTGGGTTTAGAGTTTGAGGTTTTAGGTTTTAGGTTTTAGGATTTAGAGTTTTGGGTTTTGGGTTGGGGTTGAGTTATGTAAACCCCAGGAAAAAATAATATATATTATTTTATTTTATTTTTTACAAGGGTTTACAAGTATGGTTTGGGTTTGGATTTGGGGTTTGGGGTTTCGAGTTACAAGTTTCGAGTTCTAGTTTCGGGGTTCGGGGCTCTCGATTGTGGGTTTTAGGGTTTGAGGTTTAGGGTTTCGGGATTCGAGTTTCGAGTTCGGGTTTGGAATTTAGGGTTTGAGTTTTAGGGTTTTGGGTTTCGGGTTTTAGGTTGTGAGTTTTAGGGTTTAGGGTTTGAGATTTGAGGTTTGGGGTTTAGGTTTCGATTTTGCGGTTTGGGGTTTGGGTTTTAGGGTTTAGGGTTTGAGGCTTCAAGTTTTAGGGTTTTGGGTTTTGGGGTTCGAGGTTCGAGGTTTGGGTTTCTAGTATCGGGGTTGTGGGTTTTAGGGTTTGAGATTTGGGGTTCAAGATTCAGGTTTTGAGTTCCGGTTTGGAATTTAGGGTTTGAGTTTTTAGTTTAGGGTTTTAGGATTTCGAGTTTAGTGGTTAGGGTTTAGTGTTTCAGGGTTTCAGGTTCGGGTTTAGGGTTTTGTGTTGTGGGTTTTAGGGTTTGAGATTTGGGGTTCAAGATTCAGGTTTTGAGTTCCGGTTTGGAATTTAGGGTTTGAGTTTTTAGTTTAGGGTTTTAGGATTTCGAGTTTAGTGGTTAGGGTTTAGTGTTTCAGGGTTTCAGGTTCGGGTTTAGGGTTTTGTGTTGTGGGTTTTAGGATTTAGGGTTTAGGGGTGCATTTCTAGAGAGAGAGGTTAGAGAGAAAAGATAAGAAGAGGTGGTGCTCCGACAGCCATATCACCGGATTCCACCGTTGGATCAGGCCAAGATTTGGATATGTTGTGCACCTAATCATTGTCGTCATTCTGACCGAAGGGATTGTCCAAAGCTGTTGCCGTTTGGGAAATCTAATTGTTTGAAGGTTTCTGGAAACTCCCCCTCAGACCTGTCAGCGTCGCCGGCTGATTTCTCATTATGCTACCGTTGGATCAACATGAATGTTGGGTATGCTGTGCGTCCCTATAGGTCCTATATTCTGACCAGAGAGATCGTTCATATTTGAATCCATTAGAGAAAGCTTACCGTTTGAAGATTTCTGGAAAAAACCACTCTCAGAAGAGTCAGAGCTGTCAGCCTATTTATCCTTGTCTACTGTTGGATCAATATGCATTTTTGATATGTGATGCGTGTGGTTTTATTACACATTCTGAACGGTGGAGATGAGATGAAACCCATCCAGAAAAGTTTTATGCACGTTCAACAGTGGCTCGTCAATCTCAGGTCAGTTTCGGTCTAACTCCGATCTAGGGAGATCAAACCGTTAACTTGAGCTAATATTTGGATATGTGCTGCATAAGATGTGTGTTTACCTTTGTACCGTTGGGATTTGTTATTGATTGAATATTTGGTGAGTAATTGTTGTGTGAAGTTGTGCCCAGAATCTGTCATGGCTTCCAATCTGAAAACCCAAACACCCAAAGCTAACACCACCCCCTCAACCACTAAACGTCCCACAAACCAACACCAAAACACCCAAAACACAACCTCCCCAACCTCTACCCGACCCACGCCCCCTCGGGTTTTTGGGCCGATAAGATAAGAGTTACCGACTCTAACACTCGATGCACTCTTGACCCCATCCCTCGTAAGCCGGTTGGCTCTCGTCTCAAAATCACTAAGGGATTATGGGGGAAGTCTTCTGCAGTGTGGCATCATTGCCTAGTAGGTTTTTTTTCCTTGTTTTAAGCTTCCTTATTCTGCTATAAATTCAATTAATCACAGGATATGGAAGAGGTTCGGCCTTGAGGATGTGACATCCTTGGCCAATGGATTTACAATGTTTCGTTTCAAAACAGAAGATGACCTACAAAAGGTCATTGAAAATGGTCCTTGGATGTTTGGTGGGAAAGCTATTATTCTTGAGAAATGGCATTCTGGGTTTGTCTTCGACATGAACAATCCATTTTGTAAGATTTT
Organism: Populus deltoides; assembly: GCA_015852605.2. Lineage (NCBI taxonomy): Eukaryota > Viridiplantae > Streptophyta > Magnoliopsida > Malpighiales > Salicaceae > Populus > Populus deltoides. The sequence goes on along the minus strand of CM027587.2, from coordinate 250,936 downwards.
CACAGCTGTTTTTTTTACTAGAAATGACTCCCACATGCTTCAGAATGATAAAGTTTAATGACATTACTTACCTCATTGTCAGGAATGCATCTTCAAAATATTTGATCAGGACAATATTCGAATAAGTAAGGGTCATTCCAATAAAATCTCTTCACTTCGTTCAAAAACTTACTTTTATCTTTAGTACTCTAGTGAGTTGGCAAATCTCCTGTAGCAAGAAAATTGATATTTTTAGCAAACCAAGGCATTGAATTAAGAGAAAGCAAGGATTCATAAGGAAAGTAATCGTTGATTGGTGTGATGTCGGATGTTGAATCTGTTGTCACTCTTGACAAAAGATCCGCATAAACATTTTCGGTGTCTTTTTCATCCGTGATTTCTTCCTGAGAATAAATCATTTGCAAATCTTCAGATTCATCCAACTCAATTTTACTCAAAGTAGATTCAAGTTGATCATAAACTAATTCTTCAATAGAATCTACTTCTTGTAAATCGTTATCATCTCCAGGTTGTTTGCAAATGTTGAAAATATTCATCTCCAATGTCATGTTCCCAAATGATAGCTTCATCAGTCCATTCCTACAATTAATCAATGCATTAGAAGTTGTAAGAAACGAACGTCCTAAAATAACAGGAAATGAATTACATGTTTCAACAGGTTGTGTGTCCAGGACAATAAAATCGACAGGATAAATGAATTTATCGACTTGTACTTACACATCTTCAACTATTCCTCTAGGCACTTTTACAGATCTATCAGCAAGTAAAAGAGTCACAGAAGTTGGTTTTAACTCACCTAGATTGAGACTTTGAAAAACTGAATATGGAAGTAAATTCACACTAGCTCCAAGATCAAGTAAAGCTCTTTCAATTTTATGTTCTCCAATAAAGCATGAAATTGTAGGACAACCAGGGTTTTTATATTTCAAAGCATTATTGTTTTGAAGAATAACACTTACTTGTTCGGCTAAAAAGGCTTTCTTTTTCACATTCAGTTTTCTCTTCACAGTGCACTGATCTTTCAAAAATTTAGCATAAGAAGGTACCTGTTTAATAGCATCCAACAAAGGTATATTGATCCTTACCTGTTTGAAAGTTTCAAAGATTTCAGAGTTGTAATTGACTTTCCTTTGTTTCGTCATGACATGAGGAAATGGAAGTGGTGGCGAATCAGTCTTTTCTTTACAATGTTCAGATTCAACCTCTTCCTTACCCTCAAAGATTGACTCATCATCTTTCTCACAAGGTTCAAGAATGGGTTTTTCAATAACCTTACCATTGCGAAGAGTGATGACTGATTTGGCTTGATCCATGTGTTGGCTTCCAGAACTACTTGTATTCACATTGTATTGCCCCTTGGGATTTTGTTGTGGTTGAGATGGAAACTTACCTTTCTCTTGGAAACTGAGAGCAGATGTTAATTTTGCAAGAGTATCTTTAAAATCTGTCATACTTTGAGCAAGTTGAGTGTTGATTGTCTCTTGCTTTTCCATAAATGCATGCAATGTTTCCTCAAGATTTCTTCTAGGAGGTGGAGCATGAGGAGGTGAATATCCATAAGAATTTTGGAAATTATGGTGTGCTTGAAACGGTGACTGTGAAGTTTGTGCATTATTATTATCACTCTTCCAATTAAAATTTAGGTGATTTCTTCAACCAGGGTTATATGTTTGCGAATATGGGTTATGGTTGGGCCTTTGAAAACTGTTTAATGCATGGGTTTGTTCATGGAGACATTCTTTAAAAGAAGGCAAGGTTAGACAGTCATTGGTTGAATGTTCATTGGTTTCACAGATTTGACACGCAATGTCTTGAACAGATTTTAATTGACCGCTCTTTTTCAATTCTAGTGCTTCGAATTTTTTAGCTAAAGATGCAAACTTGGCTTGGAGGTCATGATTTTCCCTAAGGTTGTACATACCTCCACTAGATGTATGAGGTTGGGTTTTACTTGGTGCCTCATAAGTGCCTCTAGTATCCTAATTTTGAGCATTTTCAGCTAGCAAGTCTAGGTACTCCATTGCTTCATTAGGGTCTTTATCCTCAAAAGTTCCATTGCACATCATTTCAACCATTTGCCTATTTCTAGGAGTTAACCCTTCATAAAAATGTGAAACCAATCTCCATGTTTCAAAACCATGATGGGGGCAAGTATTAAGCAAGTCTCGATACCTATCCCAACATTGATAAAATGTTTCTCCTGGTTTTTGAGAGAAAATGATTATTTGTCTTTTGAAAGAGTTTGTTCTGTGAGATGGAAAAAACTTCTTTAAAAGTTGTTGTTGCATTTCATCCCAAGCACGAATGGATCCAGGTCTCAAATTTTATAGCCATGTTTTAGCTTTATCTTTTAATAAAAAAGGAAAAAGCTTTAACCTGATGGTGTTCATGCTACAATTTGAGTCATTATAGGGTATTCTGGACCTCCTCAAATTCTCTTAAATGCAAGTATGGATTTTCTAAATCTAAACCATGAAAAGAAGGTAAAAGTTGAATAATGCCTGGCTTAAAATTAAAATGAGATGCATTAGGGGGGAAAAACTATGCATGAGGGTGCACTTGTTCTTGTAGGATTCATGTGGTCTTTAAGTGTTCTAACCCGAATATTCTCATTATTTTCATTATGAAGCGATTGGTTATCTTCTTCGGCCATATTTTCTGAAAATGATGAGGATACCCTACAAAGTCTACCACTTAATGTACATGACCAAACTCTCATGCACGTGTAAAAAGAGAATAAAAAGAAGAAGAAAGCAAAAGAAAAATAAACAAAACAAAATAAACATAGTTAGATACAAGAAAAGTAAAAAGAGAAAATAAAATAAATACTATAATTTGTACAAGAATTTACCTCCCCGGCAACGGCGCCAAAAACTTGACACTACCAAAAGATTGATGTCTTCTCCCAAGTGCAGGAGTGTCGAGTAATAAATAACACAAGGCAAGACCGGGTCGAACCACAGGGAGGTTAATTGTATAAATTATAAGCAATAATAATACAACAACAATAGTAACAACAATAACAATAACAATAACAACAATAATAATACTAGTAATAATGATAATAATAAAGAAGAAGAAGTTGATGAGAACTTTGAGATGGAAGATTAACGTAAGGATTAAACAATAATAACAACAAATGTCAAGGTTAGAGGATCCACTAATGGTACGTCAAACAAGTATAGTATAAAATCTTATTATTCAACTGAAAACCACACACAAAGAAGGTTCCAATCGGATTATAAATTGTTAACATGATTACATTAGTTATCTTATTCGAATAATGCTAATACTTGTAAATGTTGTCAGGCATTCATGATTATAACTTATGTTAACAGCAAATCAAGTTTCTTTCATAGCTCAGGTGTCGGTTATACCATACAGTATGAGCTATGAAAGTGCCAAGTATTTGTTGTACCAAGTGTTATACAAAGATAAATCTAGATTAACCATTTAACAAGCAAAGTATTAAAAATGAACAAGATAACAAATATAAAGCGTGTTATTATCCAACATTAAGGTCCATGTTAAGTTTATATTATACTTATTCTTACACCATTAGTGTACCCTTTTCACCTTAACATAATTAACTTAGCAACACATAATGAAAGAAAGAAACATAAATAAACAAGGAAAGGAAATGAAAGGCATAAACTTGATATTAATGAAAGCAAAACATAAGCAATACAAAGAGAGAAAACAAGAGCATGATCTTGATCGCAACACCAAGATGCCTAAATACATGGCAAATGCCTCCTTTTATAGGCTAAAATTCGGAACTATTGATTTGTTGACTAATTGATGAATGGGTGGCCACATCTTGACTTGGTGACAATTCTTATCTTCTTGTCTGCCAAAAACATCATTAATAACATCATAATTTGAACAGACTTCAATCATGAAAGTTCTAGAAAATTATCTCATCTTTCCAGGGTAAAACTTTGAGATCATTTGGACTTCTAGAACTTGAGATATGGGCTGAACACCGAGCGATGTCTCGGGCTGCAAGACGTTCAGACTTCTTCGTTGTTGCTACAATTTGGACTTGCAAACGGCCTTGTTAAATCTTGGGCTCCCATGAAAGTTGTAGACCTATGTCTCACCTTTCCATCCATATAAAGTAGACCTAAATCCGAGATCTGACTCCAAATATGACCGATCACGAACAATATTCCGGTTTGGACTGCACCAACATCTCTTTTCTAAGTTTTGCCATCTCTTTGTCCTTTCAATTTCAATACTTCAACTCATTAATCAATTCTTTCATTTATGTGATAGGCCTGCATTTAAGATGAACATTTACCATAAATTAAAGGTATCTTATATAATTAGATATGTTATTATAAAACATGCTTTAGTTAAGGAGTTATTGATACTTCAAGTGCAAAATGATGATATAAAACCTTGATAAAAATTCACTTTTAAGTACTAATCACCACCCCACCCCGGCCATACCAAAAACAACCCTCACCCCTCCTCGTGCTCTTGGCGAGAGAGCTAGAGTAATGACACCACCACAAGGTTCTCCTTGGACCCCATCCCTAGGCAAGGCTAGTGAAACCCGACTTAGTATCCCGAAGAGCTCCCGGCGATTCTTGGGAAAAATGGACAAGGTGCATGGTTGGTTTCTGCCCTGGATTCAAAATGAATTACCACACTGTCAATTTGATTGCTACTAGAGCCTGGAAGAATCATGGGCTGGAAAACGTTATGACTACAATTGGTGGCTTCATGATTTCTAGATTTAGCACTAAAGTCGCCATGCAAGGAGTTTTGGAGAAGGGACTTTTTGGTAAGAGCAAAACACTTTCTTTTCCATTGCATAAAACCCGCACCACCAAACCTTTTGAAATCATGTATACTAATGTATGGGGTATTGCACCTGTAATTTCTCATGAACATTACAAATACTTTGTTACATTTATAGATGATTTCACTCGCTTTACTTGGGTATATTTTCTTCTATCTAAAAGTGAGGTCTTCTCTGTGTTTAAAGTATTTCTTGCCTTAGTTGAAACACAATTTTTTGCCAAAATCAAAATTCTGCAATCTGATTCAGGTGGTGAATATATGTCAAATGAATTTCAATTTTTTCTTCAAAGTCATGGGATCATATCACAACGTTCTTGCCCTTTCACCCCACAACAAAACGGTGTGGCTGAAAGAAAGAATCATCATCTTCTTGATGTTGTTCGAACTCTTCTATGAGTTAATTGGAATTACTTATGATGGAATATTTACCGACGCCAGAGTTGGAAATATTCGAGATCAAATATTCATTGACGCCAGAGTCGGGAATATTGTGATTAAACCATCATTTTATTTTTTAAAAAAAACATAAAAAATAAAAAATATACATGCATTGATTTAAATTTATTTCGTAGGTTTATTCATTGAAATTAGAGTCAATAATATCATACATCCTTACACAAAAATCAACAAAAAGCTTTAGCAAGTTAAGATTAAAACAGCAATTAGCAGTTGTATCTAACATATATTGTAAAACAACTGCCATTTATTCCTTGATTGATATGTCACGTGACTCATCAATTAAAATTGAAAATAATGAGTCATCTAGATCTTTGATAATCATATTTGTAATCTCCTCTGCAGCAGCTTGAGTAATGTCTTTTTGAATACCTGGAGAAATCAATTTGTTATGTCTAGGATCTTCACTGAAAGTAACTCTTTTAATAGCTTTATTATTTCTGGAAAGGAAATGCAAGAGCTCTAGATAATTTTCTTGGTTTCTTGAACATTCATATTCATCATGGCCATGAAATGGAAATCCTTGGTGCAACAAAAAACGAGCACACTCTATTGAAGCATTCAATCAAGTTCGATAATCAATTTGACTCTTTATTGTCTGCTTAGATAACAAAGTCATAATACTTTGTTTTTCATTCATCAAACTCAGATTTTATTTGAGCTGCATTGTGACTACTATTAGACCTTCCAATATAAAGATCAAATCTTTCTTTTTTTTCCAATTTGAAAACCCATCACCCACAAACGAATCAACATCCCCTTTCGACTTGAAAAGGTAACAATACAAGTAAAAGGCAGCATCTTTGATTATGTTGTACTCTAACCATATAGGGTATGCACCAAACCAAACTGAATTAAAGCGTTGTAGTGTTATTATATTCCCAAATGTTTTTCGAGGAAAATCACAGTGTGAAGGTTAACAATGACCTTTTTGTAGATAAGCTCTTCAGAATGCATCCCTATTATTTCTATGGTATTCATAAATTGGTCTTCTTAAGCCACAGTCAGCAAGGAGAGTGTCAGAGTTAATTTCAATATGATTTTTCTTTGAACCTGATTGAGTTACATGACTTGAAGCTTTGATTGACTCTTTATCCTTAAGAGATTTACACTTGGAATACTTGTCTAGTGACATGTTAATTTAATATGAACTTGTTGGATTTTTTATAATCATTAGTGTCTACATAATAATTAACACAACTACACAATAATTCACTATTAAACAAAAGTCAATTGAGTTACATAATAATTCTAAATCTTCCATATTAAATTCATAGCAAAATACACACCAATTCATCAAAATCAAAACCTAATTCGTAACAGACCTGCACAATCAAAATTCAGTCTTCCATCTAACTTTAGCTGATCTCAAACCTAAACTGAATGTTACCCACATCAAAGCTCTTGTTCCTTGCAGTCGAATCGTGCAATGCCTTCACGCAGATATCAGCCACATCAGCACAACTTATTCCCTAATTTAAGAAAAAATATTAGGATATTGAATTAAGTTCAATAATGTCCTCTTCTATGCTGAAGAATAATTAGTTCTCACCTAAGAAATCCTATTTCCTTGATCAAATATTAGTGCACGTTGACCACCTGGCTCCTCCTGCGAAAAGCAACCTTTCATTATGTTTTCCATGTTGGGGCTGGGCTTGGACTGTTCGAATATCTAATTTGCTAGAGATAAAGCAACTCGAATAACTATACATTAAAGAATTTACTTCTACAACTACCAGTTGTCCATTGAGATTTATCTAGGACAACTTTAGGCACGACATCAAAAAAAGACTGCAATGACACTAGGAGATATTAATTAGAAGCTGCTATTGACAAAAAAAGATTTCTTCAGATCAGTTTACAACACAGAAAAGCAGCAATCGAACTTGTGTCTTTCTATGTACAATGACATACTGGTGTCACAAACTCTATAACAGTTTCTCCTCTCAGAAACCAAATGCTATTAAGATATGAGTTTGTTGGATATCAACACCATGCTAGTAAAGAAAAAAAAAAAAAAAAACAGCAATGCTTGTAAGCACTAATGTTGATCTTAAAAGAGGTCAGTCATCCACTGCTGTATTGTTTTTTAAATTTTTTCACTTTCCCTCATGGAATGGCTAATTAATGTTAGAATTCTGTAGACAAGAACACTAATTACCTGTAGGGGACCAGGGCGAATGATTGTGTATCCAAGTCCTGATCTCCTCAGCGAGTCTTCCCCGGCCTGGAAAATGTTTGACCACAAATGTGACTAGGCAAGAAAATAAAAAGAAAGGACAAAATCAGAAAATGGTGCTAACCCTCTTGGCCTTCAGAACTTGTTCCCTTCTTGTGGGTTCCACTCCTAATCCTGTACATGAGACCAAGACAAAGTCTGTTTCTTGCCCAGTCTGCATAACATTCATAATAGTCTTAATAAACAGGAAAACTTCTAGTTTCCATATATAACTCTTAGAACAGAAAAGATTATCTAGATGTTTTTTTGAGCAGCAGTAGCAGAGCACTTACAGGTAAAGCTTTTATGTATTCCAATATAAGCTTAAAGCTTCTCAGGTCTTGCTTCGCTCCTGCAGGTGCTTCAACAGGTCTCTGTAGCAAGAATATTGAATAGAATCAGCGTAGCTGGACCAAAACAAAAATGCAACTCCACAAGGTCCATGCTTGTAAAGCACATCATAAAAAAAATCCTTAGACCACATCTTTTCTGGAAAATCCAATTTTTCATTCACGCAAAAAAATAGAAAAACTAAAATGCAAAGTTCCATTTCTTGAAAGAAAATAGACAAACTAGCAAATTCACTATAAAAAATAATCCTAATGGCAAAACCAAATTATAGTGACAAACAATGCTTCAAACAGTAATACAAATAAGCAATCCCATCAAGAAAATACATGTTACCTTGAAAAGGAAGCCATAACTAGCTAACATGCCTTACATTACCAACACATACTTATCGTGCATGAAGTATGTATGGATCTGCTGACCTATAACTTAAGCTTTTAGACCAAATTCTCAAGCAACTTCTTAACAAATTATGTAGTGACAACCGCAATGGAAAATAGGAAATTGTGGATCCAGTTAAGGATTTCAGCATGTTTCCAAAATAACTTTAAAAATGAAGAATTCTCCTCCATGGAAAAGTGATTTTCATGTGATTAAATCTTGTCACGTAGTTGCTTTAACCGTATTTTATCCAATTTGGGGCAATCTTAACAATGAGTGGCATCTCATCCCAATCAATTAAGCCAAATTCAAATAAGAATTGAGATATAAAGACCCAAGGCAAATAAAAAAAACCAATCATCTCACAACCATTGAAAGCAAATGAATGCTGAAATCTCATATTAATGTAACTTTTCATTCTAAAATGAAACAGCATAATATTTCTTTAGTATTTTTATGACAATTCACTGATAGACAAACCTGTCTTCGGGGCTCAAAGCGGATGGTCATTGTGTGTACAAGAAATGGGTCCAATGGCAGATCATCTGGTTTTACAGGGCGGAAGGCAGAAAATGGCACTCTTACCTGCCATTTACACAAAACAGAGGCTGTTAAAAGAAGAAATTGGAATCTGGATCTGTATAGCACTAAAAGAAAGGTATCAGAGATGCTCACCCTACAAAATCCTACTTTGGTGCTAATTCTTGCAAAATACAATTTGCTTTGAGTTTTGTCAGCTGAAGGACCAGCTTCGAGTATCAAAACATAAGATCTTCCATTTCCACCAACAGAGAGCACTAGACCTTCATACCTAACCCCAAGGAAAATTTTATTTTAGGAGTGTGATAAGCATTCAAGGTGGATGCAAAAGAATAAGCCAACAGGAAATCTATTAACATCCAGCTTCTAGTGATATAAGGAGCTATTGATTTTTATGTATCACGTACCTGTCAAGAGTATAACCCAAAGGAAGTGATAGCTTTTTTGACAATTCAACATAGCCTCCCCTAATGAAAACATACCCTATAGGCGAGATGAATAACAGAGTAAAAGAAAGCATGAATAGAACATTTAGCAGTTTGAGAGCATGAGAAAGGCTGTTAAAATTATTTTGAGACTCTGAAACCAACTGATGTGGAAGCAACATCTGTTGCATTTGCTGTGAATTTTGCGGCAATGACAAGTACATGTCATGCTGTCCAGCTGGATGACTGAGATTTTGTGCATTCTTAGAATGGTCTCCAACCACATTTTGCTGGAATTGGTTTTGCAATTCAGACATTTGGAAGTGCTCTGAGGTTTGTGAGCGCAAAATATCATTATGGTGCTCCATTCCAGGCTCAAGCTTCGCTTGACTGCTAGGATCAGGTGTGAGCTGGGATTGACCAAAAGCATCATTGTTCAACAGATGCTGTTGCTGCTGACCTTGCTGTTTCTGTAAACGATGCTGTTGAGCAAATTGCTGCTGAAGTTGTTGCTGTTGGTGAGGATGTTGCGGAAGTTGCTGCTGTTGAAGTGAAGACTGGAAATTCATCTTTTCAGACTGGTCAAGTGATTGAGGCTTTATATGCCCAGCTTGAGGTGCGACATGCAAATTTGACTGATTATTTACAAGAGAAGAGTTAGTTTTGGACATAGACTGCAAGCTTGCAGAACTCAAATTCTGAGCATTTATCATCGATCCAACAGATGTTATAGCACCATATATGTTGCCAGATCCAAAAGAATCAGCATTACTCATCCCATATCCATCCCCTGGTAAGATATTCATCTGCAGTTAGACATTGCTTTCTTCCAAAAAATAAAAAATAAAAAATAAAAAACCTCAAGTTAATTATTACATGATAAATCTCCAAAGAGAGGATGGTGGGGAGAGAGGGGCATTACCTTGCATTAGTTGACGTTGATGTTGATCAAACTGCTGTTGCAATGGTTTAGGTGAATTCGCATATAGTGTGGAAGTCATATAGCCATCAGAGGTACCAGGCTCATTAACAAGGGGCAAATTATTCCCAAGCATCCCCATACCACCATTTAGGGCACCATTTGCAAACCCATAAGATTTCTGCTGCATGCCAGGCCTAATATTGCTACCCATTTGACTCCCAAGGTTCTGTAGTATGCGACTGTTCTGACCGCCAATGTACTGCTTTGGCTGCTGTGTCTGTGATACCATAGCAGAGTCAGCAGTTGAAAAGCCACCACTGTTAGCAGTAGATTCCACATTCATGTAAGACTGGTTATTATTGTTGTTATTGCGATATCCGGGTGTTGGAATCATTTGGCTTGTCATTCTTGGCACGCCCATAGATGACATGTTTCCACCAGAACTAATGGAAAAATTGGCTGGTGACTGCTGGTATCCATTAGACAGATTTCCTGCAAACATAGATTGTGTGACATGGTCACAAAGTAAATAAATTGATCATTAACAGGGAAGATTAAAAGCACCACAAGGCTTAAAGCTACCATCTGATCTACTGAAGGAACTTCCATGCATGCCACTAGATGGCAACAGGCTCCCTGTGTTGACAGCTGGAGGTGCTATGGTATCACATCCACTGGAAGTAATCATCATGGTATCTACAGAAGAAGTCATCATATTCGAATTCCCACTGTTTGACATACCAGGAGTTGGTATCATGGTTCCAATGGATGAGGAAGAATTAACAAGCTGCGGATGCTGTTGGTTGTGGCTATTTGTAGAGGAGCGCTTGATCAGACTACTCAGACGACTCTCTAAGGTATTCAGGTTCAAATAATCCTCCTACAAAACAAAATCGATAGCAGCGTAAATTGAAAAAAAAATAGCAAAAACAAAACCCTGAAGAACAATCAAGGAATGAAATCCAGCAAATTTGTAAAGAAATAAAGAATTAGTTTAGTGATTTACATTTTAAAGCTGTTCTGAGGATTAAAAAAAATCAGTCTTTTAAAGTAGTTAACATGATTTCAGCAATCAATCTATCCCCTTTCTTACTGAAAGCAGAATAAAATAATATCTCCATTAAAGATTTGTTATGCGGACACAAAAACAACATCCAAATACACACGTAAATAAGAATTAAATGGATAAGGAGAAAAACCTTAGTCTGAGCAGCTTTAAATAGACCCTCTTCTAAGCGTTTGGCAATGCCCTTAAACTTTTGTTTCTGTGTATCATCCACCGGCTGAGAGTGCCGCCGCATTATAATTTCAAATCTAGAGAGAATACATATTATAAAAAATAAAAAATAAGTCCTTCAATATTCCGTCTAGGAAACAGGTATTACAAGGGTGCAAATGTAAAGTGGTAAGTAGAATCAATAACTAAAATATTATTCTCTCAATTTCAATAAATAGCAAAATGTAGTGTGTGTTTGGCAATGCAATGAGAAATTTGAAGCTTTCTTCACTTGGAAAAGCATTACCAAATGGAATGTAGCTGTAGACTGTATTGATGCTTCTAGAAATAGCAATCAAACTGACAGATTTCCGAAACAATTGGAGACTTAAAACTGATAAGGAAAGTCAAAGCCTTACATTTTTTGGTGTATATAGTTGCGAGCTCGGCGAAGCTCAGGGTCAATGCTGTACATATTCGCAGGAGCATTAGCTGATGCTGCTAAATTCTGCATCTGCTGATTCCCATTCTGTTGCGGCGGTAATTGATTAGAAACCTGCCCGGACAGATGCGCTTGCACATTCATCTCCTTTCCTCTTTAAATTTACACCAATAGCTTACCACCAAGTGTACTTGTACTTCTTCTCATGCTCTCCAACTGCAACAAACAAACAGAAAATCAATAAAAGGAAACTAACTTGGGAAAAAAATTAAAAAAGAAAATCATTGATAGATGAGTAAAAATCGAAGGAAAAAGGGGAGATTGAAAGAGGGGAAAGATAATTCGAAGAGTGAGGAAGCATAACACTAAAGAAATTAGATAATTAGGCACCGAATTGGAACAGAATAGAATCGATCAAATTTTCGAAACCTAAAAAAAAAAAAAAAAACCAAACCTTAAGCTGAAATAGAAAGAAAGAGATCGCAGCAAAAAGGTTTTGATATTGGGATTCGAGTTCGATAATTGATCGTCCAATCGCTATTTTCTATAATTTAAAAAAATTAAATAAAATTCAATTATTATTTTTTTACACAACAGAGAAGGGCAGGGCAGGGCAGGGCAGTGGTGAGGGTGTAAACGAAGGATGAAGAAATTTAACAGAATGAGAAAAATAAGGAGAGAATTTACGGACTAAGGAAAAGGATAACAAAATAATATTCCTGCTATATTTCATGTGTATGTTGATTGTCACAACTGCCTCTTTATATAAGCATTATGGAAATAAGCTAAGTTATCATACCTTCTGATTACATTATTGAAATGATACATATTAAAGATTGACATGCATATTGCACGAAAATAAAATGGTGTGTGCGGTTGTAACAGAATTTCAATGTGATTTGTAATGATTTTTCCCTCGCCTGAATCTTCTTGTATCAAGTCTCCTCCCTTCAAAACTACCTTGTCCTCAAGGTTGAAAGTTGGAAACCTTAACTGAATATCGTCCAGGAACTTCCATGTTGCTTCTGTTGGCGATAGCCCCTTCCAGTGAATTAAGATTTGTGTAGCTGCTTGTACCCCCTCTCTGACAAGATAATATAAGAGAAATTTTGAAATGTTTTCTGTATTTTTCACTAAGAGAGTTACAATACACACACACACACACACACAAATCCCTTAATTCTAGTATCTAATAAATATAATCAGATCCCTTAATCTTTTTGTAAAGGCTGTCATAACCCAATTTTTGACCATTTTTATTTTAATTATTATTATTATTATTTTATTTACTGAAAAGGATAAAAAATGATGATAAAAAAAATAATAATGATGAAAAACAAGTAAAAATGAAATAAATGAAGAATGAATTAAAATTTGGGTTAAGAGCAACATGATTGGAAGTTTTTGGGATTAATTAAACTTTGAAATTAATCTAATTAATCCAATTAAGGGTTTAATCGGAGAATTGATAAGTTTTGAGACTTAATTGAGCTTGAAATTAATTTAATTAATCCAATCAAGGGTTTAATTGGAGAATTGATAAGTTTTGAGACTTAATTGGACTTGGATTTAATTAAATTAATGAAATCAGAGACTTAATTGCGTAAATAGCAAAGTTTGGGGTTTAATTGGGGTCCAAATTGCAAAAATTAGAATCCAAGGACCAACTTGAAAATCGCACAGAAATGTAAGGATCCAATTATATTTTAAGCAGGGGTTGATTGCAAAATTAGAAGAATCACAAGGACCAAATTCGTAGCCAGCAAAACGGCCGTTTTTGCAACGGCCTGCTCACCGCCTCTCCTACTCGCAGAACGGCTCGCCATTAAAGGCGAGGGGGTCGTCCGTTGGCAATGATGGCAGACGTTTTTCTTCATTCAAATGCGTTGGTTACGGATCATTTAGGAGGGGGGCAGCCGTTACCACCGAGGCTGCCGTTGGTTCTATAAAAGCGGAGCAAAGGCAACCTCGCGGGGGGGAGAAAAAACAGAGCAAGACAGAGGGAAGAAACCCAGCAAAACAGAGAAAGAAAATACACAGAAAAAAACAGAGAAAACGCAACAAAGAAACCCAGAAAAAACCAACATTAACATCACTGTCTCCTCAATTCCCCCTGCAAATCAGAAAAAGGAAGAACCCGAGCAGCAAGCCGTGACCTTCATCATCACCGGAACAAAAGGAAAACAGAAGGAGCAGGCGTATACAGACGAGAACGAAATCGCCGTCCTACAAGCCTCCTCGCGACCTCCAGAAGCAGGTAAGCCGTTCTCATTTTCTCTTCATTCTTGTTTTAATTATGCAAATGAAGAACTGTGCGAAGGTAATTTAATTACCTTCGCACAGTTGCTGCACGCGTGAAATTGCTTCACGCGTGCGAAAGATAATAATTTTTTGGGCCCTTGGTTTGGGCGATGGTCGGGGCAGGTTGGGCCTAGCCCTTACGTAATGAGCGGGCCCAATTCCAAAAATAACAAAAATAAAAAAAAATAAAATAAATAGAAAAAAATAGAAAAATATCGTATGCATGAATAAAAATAATATAAATTTATGGTTTATTCACCCACGCTGAGTCGGAATAAAATACTAGTTTAAGTTTATATTATTTTTTATTCAGATATATTTTATTTAGCAAAAAAATATACGTGCATGTATGAAAAATAAATTTATTTTTATTTATTTATTTACTGACGCCAGAGTCAAGAATAAAAATACTTATTTAATTATTCTCTTTGTTTTTTTATTTAACTACATAAAAAATAAAAAATATGTGAATGCGTAAATTTAGTTTATTTGTTTATTCACTAGCGTTAGAGTCAGGAATAAAAAAATATTAATCTGAATTTATTTTATAGCTACGCAATAGTTACCAACGCCAGAGTTGGAATTATTCGCGGTGGAACTTTTAATTGGAATTATTCGTAGTGGAATATTTACCAACGCCAGAGTTAGGATTATTAGCGGCGGAACTTTTAATTGGAATTACTTATGATGGAATATTTACCGACGCCAGAGTTGGAAATATTCGAGATCAAATATTCATTGACGCCAGAGTCGGGAATATTGTGATTAAACCATCATTTTATTTTTTTAAAAAAACATAAAAAATAAAAAAATATACATGCATTGATTTAAATTTATTTCGTAGGTTTATTCATTGAAATTAGAGTCAATAATATCATACATCCTTACACAAAAATCAACAAAAAGCTTTAGCAAGTTAAGATTAAAACAGCAATGCAGCTTACCTCAGGTAGAGTGCGTTAGGGGTGCTAATACCCTAACTGAGGTAGGGTATTAGAGGGTTTAGGGTTTAGGGTTTGGGGTTTGGGGTTTGGGGTTAAGGGTTTAGGGTTTAGGGTTTAGGGTTTATGGTTTGGGGTTTAGGGTTTAGGGGTTTAGGGGTTAGGGTTTAGGGGTTTAGGGGTTTTTAGGGTTTAGGGTTTTAGGGTTTAGGGGTTTTAGGGGTTTTAGGGGTTTTTAGGGTTTAGGGTTAGGGGTTTAGGGGGTTTAGGGGTTTTAGGGGTTTAGGGGTTTAGGGTTTAGGGTTTAGGGGTTAGGGGTTTTAGGGGTTTAGGGTTTAGGGTTAGGGGTTTTAGGGTTTTAGGGTTTAGGGTTTAGGGTTTTAAGGTTTTAAGGTTTTAGGGTTTAGGGAGGGTTTAGGGTTTAGGGTTTAGGGAGGGATGGCGACAGAGAGGTTGCTGCTGGCGACTAGGGTTGTACTCACTTTCTGGCCTGAATCTTACACCGGAGACCATTAAACCTTGTCAACACTCTTCCATCCCCTTGTCCTCAACCAATTTTATCGCCTGACCGAGAGTTTTCTTCTTTTTTTCTACCCTACATCCTCTTCCCTGAAACTTCATATTTTCCAGCCTTCAAAGTTCAAGCCACCTCTTTCCCATCACCACGTTCACAACCTATCTCTTCACACCTTCTACCGCTCCCAGTTACCAACTATGTCGAAGATTCCTACAACTGGCAGCAGATCTCAATCTGCCAACACCGACAACTCATGGGCAAACAAGGTTCGTGTCTCTGACTCTAGCACAAGGTTCACTCTTGAACCTCTTTCACGACAGCCGATCGGCCACCGTCTGGTGATCTCAGAAGACATGCTACTGGACAATGCAGATCAATGGAACAGATGCATGGTAGGGTTTTTTCCTGGTTTTAGAATGCCATATCATGCTGCTAATTCAATTACATCACGAGTTTGGAGACAATGTGGTTTAGAAAACGTAACCACAACATCCAATGGTTTCATGATCTTTCGGTTCACAACTGAAGCGGAGATGCACGCTGTCCTTGAGAAGGGACCCTGGATGTTTGGTGGTAAAAACATTGTGCTGCAACAATGGCATCCTAGGTTTCAGTTTGATAAAAATAAAATTTCTACACTACCTGTTTGGGTACGCTTGCATGGATTACCGTTTCCTTTATGGTTGAAACAGGGTTTGAGTATGGCCGCTAGTATGGTGGGAAGGCCTTTATCGTGTGATGAATCTACATACAACTGTCTAAGGCTGGATTATGCTAGGGTGTGTGTGGAAGTTGATGCTTCTCTCCCGTATGTTCATAAATTTGAGATTGATAGTCCTTTAACCTCTGAGCCTATTACAGTTAAAGTTGACTACGAATGGAAACCATCTAGATGTGAAAAGTGCTTGATCTTTGACCACTCGTGCCCCATTACACCGACTCCACTTCTGAACAAAGGAAAACTGCCTGCCACCACTCCTATCCCTAAGCCAAACACTACCTTGACTCCCATAAAACCCCCCACTGATCCTTCTACTAGTGCTCAGCCTCCATCAATTGAGGTTCCTATTCCCATCCCTATTCCAGCACTCCCACAATCCATCCCCAACTCTACTACAAACTTGCCCCCTGCGGGTGCAGATATGGTAGTTGCACCACTACCCCCTACACCAATTCCGACTCTAAATGCCCCTATATCTCTCCCTAATCCAAATGACAACCCTATCTCTGATGACCCTAAGCCTCTTGATGAGGGTTCCATAGATGCCAACCCCAACTCAGATGACTCTAAGCCTCTTGATGAGGGTTCTACAGGCCATCGAATTCAGCACCCAACATTTTTAGATACCACCAATTGTCTTGTCAGCAAGATGGATTCGTTACAGAGTACCAGTGAAGCCTCCACTGCTGAGACTTCCACAGCATCAATACCACTTAATGAGAGTCATAATGATTCTCCCAATCCTTCACCAAAAACTGTGCGGAAGAAAAAAGGTGGGAGGAAATGAAAGGAGGCCAAGGGCCTTCAATGGTTGTAAGTTCCTTTTCCTTACATGTTTAGCATAGGAAGTTGGAATGTTTGGGGGCTCAACAATCTCCAAACACAAAAAACCGTCCAGGAATGGACAACAAAAAACAATTTACATATTTTTGGTTTACTAGAAACAAAAATCACTCTTGCTAATCTCGATGCTGTTGAAGCCAAACTAGGCCTCCCACAATGGTAGTTCACATCCAACATTAATTCCTCCTCAAACTGTCGAATCTTAGTAGGATGGAATCCACACACAATTACTCTCACTTGTATCAATGTCTCTTCTCAGTGGTTAACATGTGAGATCACCACTCAGTCCTCTGTTGTTCCCTTAAGAGTTACATTTGTTTATGGCCATAATACCCAGGCAGCACGCACAACTCTGTGGACTTACCTTTGCCAAGAAAGTTCTCTGAATAATAGCATTCCTTGGATGGTGCTTGGAGACTTCAATGTCATCATGCAGGCTGAAGACCGTTCTGGAGGTGATATCAATTGGTATCATCACCAAAATGATTTCAGCCACTGTATTCGCCATGCAGAGCTTATTCAACTTCCTTACACGGGGATGAAATATACTTGGCACAATGGTCAACAAGGAGAACACACAATTCAGAAAAAATTGGATTGGATATTTGGTAATTCTTGTTTGTTTACTAACTTCCCTGCAGCTCATTCTATATTCATGCCGAGACTCATATCTGATCACAGTGCAATGCTGCTCCATCTTGCTTCCCAACCAGCTACTAGGCAGCGACACTTTACTTTTAAGTTTTTGAATGCTTGGGCTGATAGGGCAGATTTTATGGCCATTGTGCAATCCTCGTGGGATTCTCCTGTTGATGGTAATCCCATGTACCAATTCACTACCAAGCTTCGTCTGTTGAAGACTGCACTTCGAAAACTTCATCATCAACATACAAACAATATCACCAGCCGGGTAGCTCAAGCCAAAGCTGCATGGCATGATGCTCAATTCTACTTGGATAGCAACCCGACTTCTGTTGAGGCCAACAACAGAGAAAGAGAACATGCAACACTATACATGCAATTATGTAAGGATGGAGAATCCTTACTCAAGCAAAGATTCAGAATTAATTGGCTTCAGCTAGGAGATCGCAATACAAAGTTCTTCCATAACTCTCTACTCCACCGCCAAGTCAGGAACCGCATACATAGTTTGCAGGATTCAACAGGTACTCTCGTTACTGACGAACTGGAGATGGGAAAGCTAGCTTTTTCCTACTATGAGCAACTCTTATCTGCACCTCAACTTCCTTTCCAAGGGCCTCTCCAGCATCTGTATCCTAATCCAATTTCCGATGCCTCACACTCAACTCTCAGCTCACCAATAACTGATGTTGACATCAAGGCTGCTTTGTTTTCTATTACTGACAGCAAATCTCTTGGTCCTAACGGCTATAATGCTTATTTTTTCAAACACTGTTGGAGCATCATTGGCCCTGATTTTCTTGCAGCGGTCAGGTACTTCTTTAATGCCAATTGTTTGCCTCGTTGTGTAAATGCCACAAGAATTACCCTGGTACCTAAAGTTGAGAATCCATCATGCATGAATGATTTTCGGCCTATCTCTTGTTGCAATGTTATGTATAAGTGCATTTCCAAGGTTATCGTCAACAGGTTGAAGGACGCACTAGTTGATGTCATCGGCCCCTCACAAACAACTTTCTTGCCAGGGAGGAATATATCAGACGCCATTCTTCTCACTCAAGAGCTCATGCATAATGCTCACCTCCATACAGGACCATCTCGATGTGCTCTTAAGGTTGACTTAAAGAAAGCATTTGACACTGTTCGATGGGATTTCATTTTGGCAGGATCAGAAGCCATTAACATCCCTCAACAAATGGTAACTTGGATCAGGTTGTGCCTCTCCACAGTACATTACACCGTCAACCTCAATGGCGAACCTCATGGTTTCTTTAAAGCGACAAGGGGAATTCGTCAAGGAGATCCACTTTCCCCATACCTTTTTGTGCTAGCAATGGAAGGGCTGAGAGGACTTATTTGCCAAGCTACACAGAATTCAGCCTTCAAATATCATTAGCGCTGTGCTCCAAATCATATTACTCATATCAGTTTTGCCGATGATCTTATGTTATATTGCCATGCGAACACGGGTTCAGTCAATATTTTGAAATCCTGCTTGGACACATTTTCTAATCTTTCAGGCCTCACAACCAATCAAGCCAAAAACTCTTTATATTTATCCGGCGTTGATTTGGATACTCAAAGGGACATATGCGAACAGTTAGGCTTCCAACAGGGCATTCTTCCAGTGAAATATTTAGGGGTTCCCTTAATATCTACACGGTTTAAGCATGCAGATTGCATTCCTCTTTTAGACAGAATCTTATCCAGAGTCAAGCTATGGACATCCACATCTCTAACATATACTGGCCGTCTCCAACTCATTAAATCAGTCTTGTTCTCCATTCAAGTTTACTGGTCTTCAATCTTTATACTTCCCTGTTCCATCATCAAAAAACTTGAAGGTATCCTCTCTGCATTTCTATGGAAGGGAACATCTATGTCTCATACTAGGGCCAAAGTTGCTTGGCATTCCATCTGCTATCCATTAAGAGAAGGGGGCCTTGGCATTAAAAATCTCAAGACTTGGAATAAGGCGGCAATGTTGAAACATATATGAAACTTAATGGTAGACAAGAGTTCTCTATAGGCAGTATGGGTTCATAAAGTCCTTCTGCGCAACCGATCATTCTGGTATATCTCCATTCCGTCCATCTCTTCTTGGTCCTGGAGGAAGATATTACAAAACAGGGAATGGTGCAGAGGCTGGTTCATCAAAAGTATTGGCAACGGCTTATCTACGTCCCTATGGTATGATTACTGGTTGCCGGATGGCAAACGACTAATTGATATACATACACTGCGTGTTCTCACATCTACAGGGCTTTCTTGGACTTCAATGGTATCTAGCATTATACAAGATGGCTGCTGGAACTTCCCAAATAT
>CM027587.2:88551-230386 GCA_015852605.2 Populus deltoides | reverse complement strand
TTCTTGGATGACCATGAAAATATTCTTTGAGCCTAGATTGAAACAAAAACCGAAGTGCTTTTCATGTCATCAATGAATCCACCCCAATCACTGTCAGAAAAGCCATGCAATTTCAGCGTTTTACATTGCATAAATTTAACACCAAAACTGCATGTTCCTTTGATGTATCACAGGATACGTTTGGCTGCCCTCATATGTAGCTCACTTGGACAATGCATAAACCTTGATAGAAGGTTTGTTCCATAAAGAATGTTAGGTCGAGTTCTTTGTCACAAATCAACAAGCAACCAATCAAGCTTCTGTACTTTTCTTCATTTACCCTGGCAGTCCCATCTTCTTTGCTAAATTTATCCTTCTGATTCATTGGAGTAGCAGTTGGTTTGCAATTCTCCATTTGGAATTTCTTCAAAATCTCCTTCGTATATTTTTCTTAACCAATGAAGATCACTCCTCTGCTTTGTTTAATCTCCATGCCAAGAAAAAAACTCATGAGTCCAAGGTCACTCATTTTGAAAGCTTGTATCATGTCCTGCTTGAACCTTTCAATTTGCTGCAAATTACTTCCAGTTACAAGTAAATCATCAACATAGAGGGACACAATAAGAACATCATCATCAATTTTCTTCACATAGAGGGTTGATTCAGAAAGACTTTTCTGAAATCTAAACCCTGTCAAGTAGTCATCAATTCGGCCATACCAGGCCCTTGGTGCCTGTTTTAATCCATAAAGTGCCTTCTTCAGTATGTACACCTTGTCTTCTTCTCCTTGAACAACAAATCTAGTAGGTTGTTCAACATAAATTTCTTCTTGTAAATCGCCATTGAGGAAGGCTGATTTTACGTCCATCTGGAACACTTTCCAATTTTTGTGTGCAGCAACAGCAAGCAACAATCTGATGGTGTCCATCCTTGCTACTGGAGCGAATGTGTCTGAATAATCCACCCCATACACTTGAGCATACCCTTTGACAACCAGCCTTTCCTTGAATTTGTTAATGGAGCTATCAGCATTCAGTTTGGTCCTGAAAATCCACTTGACGCCAATAATGTTCTTGTCTGCAGGTCGATCAACAAGTTCCTACGTATGATTCTTTTCAATCATGTGTATTTCCTCCTTCATTGCTTCCTGCCATGCTGGATTCATCTGCGCATCTTCATAATTTTCTGGTTCACAAACAGCCACATTGCTCCTTTGATAGATTTCTTCAAGTGATCTGGTGCCTCGTACTGGTGATTCATCAATTGATTCATTTTGCAGGGGAGTAATAATTTGATCATCAAGCACCGTGATCTCTTGTGTTTCATCCCAGTTCCATTTGTCGTCTTCATGGAACTGCACATCCCGTGTAATTGTAATCTTCTGGGTTTGAGGGAGGTATACTTTGTAGGCTTTAGAAATTGTGCTATAGCCAACAAAGATACCTTGCATTGCTTTCTTGTCCAGCTTGTCCCTCTTAATCTGTGGAATGTGAACAAAACATGTGCTGCCAAAAACCTTAAGAAAACTAAGTGAGGGTTTGTAATTATACCACACTTCAAAAGGAGTTTTTTCTGCCAAAAGCTTTGTTGGGAGACGATTTTGCAGGAATACTGCTGTGTTAGCAGCTTCTGTCCAAAAAACTTTAGGCAAGTTCTTCTCATGTAGCATGCATCTAGCCATCTCCATTATGTATCGATTTCTTCTCTCACTAACCCCATTCTGCTCTGAAGTGTAAGGGGCTGTGAGTTGATGCTCAATGCCAGCTTCTTCACAATAAAGATTGAATTCTGTTGATGTGTATTCTCTGTCATTGTCTGAACGAATTGCTTGAATTCTGCATTTGCTTTGATTCTCCACATTCTTCTTGAATCTCCAGAAAATTCCAGCCACCTCTGATTTGAATTTCATGAAATAAATCCAGCACATTCAAGAGAAATCATCAATAAACAGCAGGTAATATTTACTGCCATTTAATGATGGTGTGCTTAGAGGACCAGCCACATCGGTATGAATCAGCTGTAGCTTTTGGGATGATCTCCAAGTTGATCTCGGAAATGATTTTCTATTCTGCTTACCAAACTGACAAGCATGACAGTTCAATGTAATTTCAGTAAATGGAGGTATACCTCTGACAGCCTCAGAATTCTTCATGGTAAGCATCCTTTGTTGATGGCAGTGCCCCAACCTTTTGTGCCATAACTTAGTATAATTGAGTTTTGTTGGGAAAGCATTATGCTCCTCCTCAAATGGCAGAAACGAGAAACTTTTGCTCTTCATTCTAACTTGTAGAATTTTACCCAAAGACATCAAAAATACAAAGAATGTTGATTTTCAAAAATCACCTTCATTCCTTTCTCAATTAATTGCCCTACACTCAACAAATTTTGATCTATATTAGGCACATAAAGAACATCTGCAATTGTTTTTGTACTTGAATTTGTTGTGATGGCAATTGTTCCCTTTCCCTTGGCTTCAATGCATTCACCATTTCCAATTCTGACTTTTGCAGCTTCTGTAGGCTGCAAATTTCGGAAAAGACTTTTATCAAAAGTAATGTGGTTGGTGCAACCACTATCAATTAGCCAATGGTCTGAGGTGGTTTGAACCGAGAAGCATGTAGCCACAAACATCTGATCCTCATCATCTTGGTTTGCGACTTGAGCATCTTCTTCTTGTTTTTGATTTTTGAATCTGCAGATTATTGCCTCATGTCCCAGCTGATTGCACTTATTGCACCTTGCATCAGGCCTCTTCCAGCATTTGAATGGTGGGTGACCACTCTTGTTGCAGTGTTGACAAGGTGGAAAATTCCTTTTAATAAATTTTCCTTTATTGTAACCTTGATTTGGTTTAATGCTACCTGAAGCTGCGTTTTTCCTGAAGAACTTCTTCTTGTCATAGTCTGCAAATTTTGCTTGCAAAGCACCTTCAATTGCATGATCCTGCCTCATAAGCCTTCTCTGCTCCTGAGCTTGTAAGGCATTTAGCAACTCTGTCAATGTAATTTTTGACAGGTCTTTAGTATTCTCCAATGTTGTAATTGAAGCTTCATACTTTTCTGGTACTGTGACCAGAAGTTTTTCAACAATTCTGGAATCTGCAAATGATGTTCCTAGCAGCCTGACTCTGTTAGCAATCCCCATCAATTTGTCTGAGTACTCCTTTATAGTCTCAGAATCCTTCATCCTTTGTAGCTCAAATTCACGTATCAAGTTTAAGCTTTGCATTCCACGAATTCTTTCATCACCTACATATTCCTTCTTCAAGTAATCCCAAACATCCTTTGCTGATTGAAGTGACATGATCCTGGTGAAAATGGTTGTGGAAACAACAGCAAACAGACATGCCTTCGCCTTCAATTTCTTGGTCTTTCTCTCCTTATGACTTTTGATCTGAGTCATAGTTGGATTATTAGGCATTGGTGGCACCTCATAATCCTCTTCAACAGCTTCCCACAAATCTAAGGCTTCTAGGTGAGTTTCCATTCTTACTGCCCATAGTTGAAAATTCTCTCCATTGAAGATTGGAGAAGAAATATGGGTGAAACTTGATTCAGAATCCATCAGAGGCCCTTCAAGAAAATTGCTCTGATACCAATTGAAAGAGTTTGAAGAGATTGAAAAGAAAAAATGAAAAACAGAATGCAGATTTTTATTTGAACAGTGGAAGTTTTTACTGTTTTATTGAACTGAAAAATATCGTTGATTGCTTACTTGTTTCAGCAATCTTTACATGTTTAAATAGACTTGAAACAAACTGAAATTGCTGGTTTGTAGCACTACAATGTGCCACATTCAGCTGACCACTAACATGACCACTAACATAAATGTACCATGTTCAGCTAACAATATAACTGACTCCTAAAGACTAGTTCACATCCTGAAGACCAGCTCTAGTCTTTTATTTTAGCAGAATTAAAATAACAAAGACAGATAATACTAAAATAAAACAAAGGCAGCAACTTAAGGCATAACTCCAACTGACAAATATAGTGAGCTTTTGTCCAGATTAATGCTTAGGCCTGAGATCATTGAAAAATTATCTAAGCTGTTCTGCAAGACCTGAATTGAATCAATGTCAGCTCGACAAAAGAGCATGAGATCATCTGCAAAACAGAGGTGAGTTAGTTTGTTTGGCTTACATCGCCAATGATAGTGGAATGTACTATCCTGGATGGAACGCCGTATGATGCCTCCCAATCCTTCCATTGCCAGTACAAAGAGGTAAGGTGATAGAGGATCACCCTGTCGGATTCCTCTTGTAGCTTTAAAGAAACCATGCAGCTCACCATTAATGTTGATTGTGTAGTGAACAGTAGTGATGCATGTAGTAATCCAGCTGATAAGTTCTTGGGGAAGAGATATAGCATGGAGGCCGGCTATTATGTAGTCCCAACGGACCGTATCGAATGCCTTCTTCAAGTCAATTTTGAGAGCACATCTTGGTGGCCCTTTGTTCTGATGATAATTGTGCATTAACTCCTGTGTTAGCAGTATTGCATCTGAAATGTTTCGGCCGGGAAGAAACGCTGTCTGTGAATGGCCAACCACATCAGTGAGGGCTGTCTTTAACCGTACAACAATCAACTTGGCTATACATTTATAGATGACATTGCAGCATGAAATAGGCCTGAAGTCGTTTAAGCATTGTGGGTGTTCCTGTTTGGGTACAAGTGCAACTCTTGTAGCATTTACACATCGGGAAAGTGAATTGTTGTTAAAAAAGTACCTGATTGCTGCAATGAAATCATCCTTGATAATCTCCCAGCTTTTCTTAAAGAATAGGGCATTATACCCATCTGGACCGGGAGACTTATTATCAGGTATTGAGAATAGTGCTGCCTTAATATCCTCACTGGTTTTGGGTGCAACAGCTGCAGCTTTGGAGGTTTCTGATATTGTGTTTGGAAAAATGTTGTCAACCCCTTCTATCAGCATGGGTTGAGGGACGGAGAGTAAGTGCTCAAAATAATTTGAGGCAAGTTTCCCTAACTCTTGCGGATCATGGACAATGTTGCCTGCTTCATCTTGCAAACTGTGGATCCTATTTCTGACTTGACGGTGCAGTAAGGATTTGTGAAAGAATGCAGTATTCCTATCACCAAGATGCAGCCATTGGATCCTGGACTTTTGCTTAAAATAGGATTCTTCAGCTTTACAGAGGTACTGGTATTCAATGGCAAGTGTTCTCTCAGTATTTTTTGCTTTATCTGATGATGGATGCTCATCAAGATAGAACTGTGCTGCATCCCATGCTGACTTAGCTTGGCCAACACGGTCTGTGAGATTACTTGTAAAGCTGTAGTGAAGCTTCCTTAATTCAGTCTTCAATCGGCGCAGTTTTGTTGTAAGTTGGTACATAGGGTTGCCACTAAGAGGAAGATGCCAAGAGGAAGCAACAGTGTTGAGGAAGTCACTACGATCAGCCCAAATGTTCAAAAATTTGAATGGAGTATGCTTATGCTGGTTTGGCCGTTGAAGACTGAGTATGATTGCACTGTGGTCCGAAATGCTGCGTGGTTGGAAAAGGGCATTAGTGGCTGGCCAAGTAGAAAACAAGCATGGATTGCCAAATACCCAGTCTAGCTTCTTTTGAATGGTATTGCTGCCAAGCTGGCCATTATGCCAAGAGTACTTGAGACCCGTGAACGGTGCTTGCAGCAATTCAGAGTGAGTGATGCAGGTGCTAAAATCATTCTGGTAGCTGGGCCAATGAACATCTCCTCCAGCTCTATCCCCCGCATTCATGATGGCATTGAAGTCACCCAAAACAAGCCATGGAATGCCAGAATTGAGAGAACTTTCATTAACAATATAGTTCCATAGTACCTGCCGTTCAGCTGGAGTGTTGTGGCCATAGATAAAGGTAAGTCTGATAGGGAAAGAGGAGCTTGGTTGTGTAACCTCACAAGTCAACCATTGAGAAGAGGTATGTAGGCATGTGAGATTCAGTTTATGGGAATTCCATCTTACAAGGATTCGGCAAGTTGGTGAGGAGGCTATATTTGAGTGATATTTCCAGTGGGAAGGTGCTAAAATGTTTTGAACGGCTGGTAGAGTAACAACATCTACCTTGGTTTCCAATATGCCAAATATATCAAGATTTTGTTTTTGTGTCCACCAATGGACGGTTTTTTGTTTTTGGAGGCCATTAAGGCCCCATATGTTCCAGCTTCCAACTATGAACATTTATTGGTAGAGAAAGGATAGAGAATGAGATTAATGGCCCCTGGCCTCCTTTTTTTTCTTACCTCCCTTCTTTTTCCTCACTGTTTTTGGGGAAGGAGATGGGGAGTGAAAGAAATTCGGTGGAATAAAAGCTGGGGATGTTGCACCTGAAACCTCTAAAGTTGCAGAAGAGGATTCACTAATAGTCCTTAGTGAATCCATTTTACTCTCTAAACAAGTATGCATATTGAGGTCAGTAAGATGGTGTGGTTCAAGTTCTGGACATTCATTACCTGATGCATTGCTGGAATCACATGTTTCCATGTCTGGCAGTCTTGGTGGGACAAGAACAGAATTAGAGAGAGTATGATTGTGTGACTGGGGTGTAGTTTTTGGTGACGGTGGTGCCACTATGGAAGGAATGGGTTTAGTATTTGGTAGGTTGGGTTGCGGGAATGGAATTAATTTAGGGATGTGAACTGTATCGTGGCTTGGTTGTTTAGGGGAAGATATTGGAATGGGGATGTCTTGTAGAGTATCATGGCTTGATTGTTTAGGGGATGATATGGGGTTAGGGGTGTCATGTAGAGTAGGGGCCGGTGCTGTAATAGGGGAAGCTGATAGGGTTGGGCAAGAGTGACCAAAAAACTTGCATTTCTCACAACGAGATGGTTTCCATTCATAATCCACCGTGACAGTGATGGGATCAGCAGAAAGGGGGCAAACAATCTCAAAGCTTTGAACAAAAGGCAAAGCTGCATCAATTTCTACACACAGGCGTGCATATTCCAACCTAGTGCAAGTATATGTGGATTCATCACAAGATAGAGGGCGACCTACCATGCTTGCTGCCAAACTTAAACCATGTTTGGACCAGAGAGGGAACGGCAATCCATGAAGTCGAATCCAAACTGGTAAGGTTGATATTTTACTTTTGTCAAAGTGGAAGCGAGGGTGCCATTGTTGAAGAATAATATTCTTCCCTCCAAACATCCATGGCCCTTTTGCAAGAACTTCATGCATCGCTGCTTCAGTGTTGAATCGAAAGATCATGAAGCCATTGGCCGTTGTCATTACACTCTCAAGGCCACATTGACGCCACACCCTAGAGGCAATGGCATTCACTGCATGGTATGGCATCTTGAATCCTGGGAAGAATCCTATCATGCATCGTGTCCATTGTTCCGTGTTCTCCATCAGCTGTTGCTCCGTGATCTTGAGGCAATGCCCCACTGGTTGTCTTGGAAGCGGATCCAAAGTGAAACGGGTACTGGAATCAGAAACCAGTACTCGATCTGCCCAAGAGGATTGGGGTGCAGGTTTGTTATTATGGTTCTTTGGTTTCATTAATGCTGGTAAAGGTTGAGATGGTGTAGGATGGATATTGGTGGATGGTTTGGCTGGCGGTGGTATTTGCGTCATGGTGAAGAGTTGGCTGGATGTGGTGATTTAGGGGGCTGGTAAGAGTTCTGGTCGGTGAAACGGCGGGGAAAGGGTAGAGGACAATGTATAATCAGTGGTCGAAGAAGATGGTGGCCTGAGGCAGTCAGAGCAGAGCCAGCAAAGTTTCGTCTTCCCATCGCCTACAGCAGCTCACTCTCTCCATTTTTTTCCCCTAAACTCTAAACCCTAAACCCTAAACCACAGCAGTGATGTATATTGTTTGTTGGCCTTCTGTCACGTAGGGATTCCCAGGCAGACTGGATGCTAAAGTTCCCAGATGGATGACCCTTCCATAGGCAATGATCTGCGGACCATGGCTTTGGATGAAAAGGGATGAGCTCAATCGTGCATGCAATGTAAGTATGTCCCGTTGGAAATCCTATTGTCCTTCCTTGATAATGTCAGAAACTATGGCATTCCAAGATAGCCCTGTAGCCGTTAGGGTTCTTATAGAATAATCATCTATAAGCCTTTTCCCCTCAAGGAGCCAATAATCGAACCATAAAGAAGTTGATGAGCCATTGCCAATTGCCGCAATGAACCAACCCCGACACCATTGACGACTCTGCAGAATCTTTCTCCAGGACCAGGATGGGTTGGAAGGCATGGTAATGTGCCAGAATGACCGTCCACGTAGAAGATTAGTTTGAATCCATGTTGTCCAGATTGACTCCTTATCCGTGAGTATATGCCAGATATGCTTAAGTGTTGCAGCCCGATTCCATGTTTTAAGGTTTTTGACCACCAAACCTCCCTCATGCAGAGGGTAACATATTGCTTTCCATGCCACCTTTGCTCCCGTTGTTGTGAGTGATGATCCTCTCCATAGAAAGGCTGCCAGAATCCTTTCTATCTTGTTTATCGTTGCACATGGGAGTATGAAGATTGAGGACTAGTACACTTGGATTGAAAAGAGCACTGATTTAATGAGTTGAAGCCGTCCAGCATATGTAAGGGAAGATGATGTCCACAGCTTAATTCTCGTTGTGATTCTCTCCAACAGTGGGATGCAGTCTTTGTGCGTTAGCCGTGAGGGCAAGAGGGGAACTCCAAGATACTTCACAGGAAGCATGGTTTCTTGAATCCCAATATGGTCAATGATGTTGTTGCGCAGTTGTCCATCAATACCTGACAAATATAGTGAACTTTTGGCAAAGTTAATGCTGAGACCTGAGATGTTAGAGAATCGGTGTAAACTGTCCTTCATGACCAAGATGGAATCTAGATCAGCATGACTGAACAACATGAGATCATCTGCAAAACAAAGATGGGTTAGTTTGGTTGCTTTGCACCGCCAGTCACTACTAAAATATGGAGTAATTAGCAACGGATGATTCCGTTTCAAATAATACTAATATCCGTTGCTAAAATAATTTAGGCAAAAATCAAATGTAAATTTATTGTTGTTGATTTTTTTACAACGAATTTATCCGTTACTGATTTGACAGTAACGAAAAATCCGTTGCTGACATTTAGCAATGGATAATCCGTTGCAAAACTAGCAACGGATTATCCGTTGCTGCCAAATCAGCAACGAATAAATCCGTTGCTAAGTTGCAATCACCAACGGAGAATCCGTTGGTGATTGCATTTGTTTTTTTATTAAATTAATTTTTATTTATTTATTAAAATCACTTTTAATTTATTTATTTAATTATTTATGGATAATTTAAAAGTTGTAGAATATATATAACCAACATAAATTAATTAATATTAAAAATAATTATATCATTAATAAAAAACAAAATAAAAATAATATTTATATTATAAAAATTTAGTTAAACTTATATTAATATAATTAAGTTCAAATACAATAAAAAAAACAACAAAAAATACAATCAAAGCAAGTCAGTGACTGTGCAAAGTCCTGTTTGTTACTAAAACAACACTTATTGGCGATCACTTTGAGAGGGGTTCGGTGATGATTCCCAGAGCAGTGACATGGTAAGACTTGGCCAAAGCACTGAAACAAAGCATGAACACAAGCTTTTAAGTGGATGACTCAATTGAGTTTTAGAAAACAATAAAACACATATTTCCGTTGGCATTTTCTATATTTGCAGCAGCTGCACAACACAGAGAAATGGAAGGACAAAATGAAGAAGAACAACAAAATCACCAGGACCATCTTCCAGATCTTATTGAATTGATTTTTATCAAAGTTTATGATACCAAGTCCCTCTGCTTATGCCTCTGAGTTTCCAATCACTTCTCTTCCTTTGTTCCCCTGAACAAAACCTCCTAGGTCATTCAAAAACTCCTTCAGGAATCTCATAAATAAAAAAAAGCATTTCGAATTCCTCATATGCTATATCCTCTTTTGTGCTCTGTTTTTTTCTCCAGTGCTCTTCCTTGGTTTGCTTTTATGGCAGAGGTCTTTGTTTTTGTGTTTTGTTGCTGGAAGTGTTGGCTTGCATCTCGTTTGCTGGTGCTTACGAATTGCATTTCTAGTGTTGGCATCTGGTTGGTCTTTGGTTTTGTTGGTTTTTTTGACCGGTTTCCTGTTGTTCTTCCAGACATTTCTACTTGGGTGATTTGGTTATGTTTTAGCCACTATCTTAGATTTAATCATGGACTGCCTAACACAAGTAAATTTATAACGAGCATGCTAAACACAAAGATTTAATCATGGACTGCCTAACAGACAAACAATCTGATAAAAGAAATCAACTTGAAGTTATTATTGAGCATATCAGCTACTTATACCTACAAGAATGACCCCTTGACCAATTTATCCCGAGAAATATAAGTGACCACACATTAAGTAAATTATATGCATTGAACGTACCTTCTCCCTCATTCTTTTCTCTCTGTCATATTCAAATTTATCTCGAATTTGGCCAACCTTTTCCCATGTATCACCTTACCTGTTTATCCCAAAATCCTGGTCCTGCATTCAAAACCCAGTCATATACATGTTATAACAACATATTTATTTACAGTAAAAAAGGAAGGCATATATGTGATGGATCATCGCAATTTCATGTTTACTCCAAGAAAGATTGGGTGTCTTTCTGCCCAGATAAAGATGTGTTGATTGTCACAGTTAGAGATCAAACACAGGTATTGCAAAAATTGCTTTAAAAAAGCAGAATAATCACCCTAGGCTTTTTGTTCAGTACTACATCAATTTGTTTATCCTATAACGATTCATAGTATATGATATCAAAAGCATCTACGCCCTCTTTACAACTGTGATAGTAATGATAAGGTATGTGTGGAAATTAAACTCAACATCATGAACATAAATATAAACAACCTTTAATTAAAAATTAATTCCTGTACCTTAACTTATCATTATGTTCCCTTTATATCCAGTGACAGCTATTTTAGGTTATAGATCAAAAAATTTACGAACATCAAAAAATTTATGAACCGTATCCCTAAAAATTAAATTGGGGGTTTTGATAAATTTTCAATTACACATGCATAATTAGGTTATAGATCATGGTAAAAACATTTCATAAGCCCCTATATTATCGAATTAATAGCCTAAAACAATTATTCAAAGTATTGAAAAAAAAATTACCTGTGTTCTTGAGTTACAGGTGACCGAGATTGTTCTACATGACAGAAAGAAACCTGGATCGGGAAAGTTAGGTGAAAAATTTTTAGTGCAAGTTAAATTGCAACAAACAAAAACAAAAACCTTTAATTACTTACCTGAACTATTAAAGAAAACCGTTAAACACCCAACCCGTTTACAAGGAGATACCTTAAATCAGCATGTTCGATGGTAATAATGATGGGTGTGGTTCGATTTTGTTCAGATGAAGGAGAAGAAGATGGAGAAAAGAAATTATGGGTGCTGAAGACGCGAAGAAGATGAAATGTTTAGGATAAAGGAAAATCACATTGATG
Organism: Populus deltoides; assembly: GCA_015852605.2. Lineage (NCBI taxonomy): Eukaryota > Viridiplantae > Streptophyta > Magnoliopsida > Malpighiales > Salicaceae > Populus > Populus deltoides. Next base: position 218,935 of record CM027587.2, on the reverse strand, counting down.
AAGAGAGGGTGAGTTTTCTACAGCTATGGATCGAGGTTGTTAGGGACGAAGGAGACTGGAAGAGTGGAAGATCATTAATTTTGGTTTTGTTCATTTCATTATCTCTGTTTGGCTTTTGGTGTGGGGGGAGATCGAGCACTGGTGTATATTTACCAAAGCCAGCAAACACTCAACGGTTGAGATTTAATCCTTGTAAATATAATCAACGGTGTTCGTAATTTTAGTTTTATATTAAAATTTAAATAATTATTTTTTTAATTAGCAATGGAAAATCCGTTGCTAAATTCAATGTAAATTTTGCAACGGATTATCCGTTGCTGACATTAAAAAAATAATATATATGTAATCTGTTGCAAATCTGTTACTAAATTTAGTAACGGAATTATCCGTTGCTAAATTCAGATGCTAATACCCCATTTTTTTAGTAGTGAGTTATATTTGTATGCACTGTGCTGAATTGATTGTCGAATGATTCCCCCCAAGCCTTCCATTGCCAACACAAAAAGGTAAGGGGAGAGGGGATCACCCTGCCGAATACCCCTTGTGCCTTGGAAAAAACCATGCAACTCGCCATTGATGTTGATGGTATAGTGCACTGTGGTGATGCATGTTGAAATCCAGCGGACCATGGTAGGTGGGAGCCCTATAGTATGGAGTCCAGCAATGATATAATCCAGTCTAACCGTGTCAAATGCCTTCTTCAAATCAACTTTTAATGCACACCGGGCTGGCCCCGGTGCCTTAGTATCTGGGATTGAGAATAAAGCTGCTCGTATATCTTCTTCAGTAATTGGCAGTAAGGCTACGGCTTTGGATTCCTCTGTGATGGAGTTTGGGAAGTAGCCAGTGATGTCTTCAGTCAACATGGGATGAGGGGTTGAGAGCAGTTTCTCAAAATAAGTTGACGCCATCTTCCCTATTTCCTGCTGGTCATGCACAAGATTGCCCTCTTCATCCTTCAAGCTATGAATTCTGTTTCTGACTTGGCGATGAAGTAAAGATTTGTGCAAAAAAGTGGTATTTTGATCACCAAGCTGCAGCCACTGGACTCTTGATTTCTACTTGTAAAAGGACTCCTCATCTTTGCATAGCTTCAAATAGTGAGAAGCAAGAGATCTTTCTGTGGCCTTTGCAATATCTGATTCTGGGTGTTTGCCAAGATGAAACTATGCCGCTTCCCAAGCTGCTTTGGCTTTTAAAACTCTGTCGGTGATGCTGCTTGTATGCTGAAAGTGAAGTTGCCGCAAGGTAGTCTTCAATCTGCGGAGCTTAGTAGTGAATTGGTACATAGGATTACCATGAACAGGAGCTTGCCAAGAGGAAGTGACAGTTGCAAGAAAATCACTTCGGTCAGCCCATATATTCAAGAATTTGAATGGGGAATGCTGATGATGAGTGAGGCTGTACAGACTAATGATCATAGCACTGTGGTCCGAAATGCTACGAGGTTGAAATGTTGCATGTGTGGCCGGCCAAGTAGAAAAGAGACTAGGATTGCCAAAGACCCAGTCTAACGTTTTCTGGATGGTGTGGCAGCCGTGCTGGCCGTTGTGCCAAGTAAACTTGAGTCCTGTGGAAGGGGCTTGAAGGAGTTCTGCTTGGCTCATGCATGTAGCAAAGTCATCTTGGTGCCTAGGCCAAGTACTGTCCCCCCCGGTTCTATCATCTGCTGGCAAAATGGCATTGAAATCACCCATAACAATCCAAGGGATACTGGAATTAAGAGAGCTCTCCCTTGCTATATAATTCCAGAGAGTGTGACGTTCAGCTGGGGTGTTATGGCCATAAATGAATGTGATTCGGATGGGATGGGGTGTGCTGCAGGTGGTTGCTTCACAAGTTAACCATTGTGATGCTGTGTGTAGACAAGTGAGGTTGAGCTTTTGTGTATTCCATCCAACAAGGATTCGGCAAGTTGGGGAGGAGGCTATATTAGAATGGTATTTCCAGTGAGAGGGAGCAAGGTTGGGTTGAAGTGCTGCAACGTTGGCAGCCTCTATTTTAGTTTCCAGTAGGCCAAAAATATCAAGCTTGTGTTTTTATGTCCATGCATGGACGGTTTTTTGTTTGTGGAGGCCATTGAGACCCCATATGTTCCAGCTTCCAACTATGAACATTTATTGATAGGTAAGTGGTTTGGGATGGGATTAATGGCCCCGGGCCTCCTTTTTTTTTCCGACCCCCCTTCTTTTTCCTTACTGTTTTTGGGGAAGGGGATGGGGAATGGGAAATAGCTGATGGCACTAAGGCTGCAGATGTGCCAGCCGAAGTCTCAATAGTAGCCGAAGATGATTCACTAACTAGGGGTGTTCAAAAAAACCGACCAACTGATTAAACCGAAAAAACCGAGAAAAAATTAACCGAAAAAACCAAACCGATAAAAAAAACCGAATAAACCGATTAAAAAATAAAAAAACTACTCGGTCCGGTTCGGTTCCGGTTTTAAAAAGCTTAAACCGATTGAACCGGACCGGTTTAAAACAAGGTATAAAAGCATCCATCCCTGACCCTAAATCAATTTACTACGAGAAAAAATTAACCGAAAAAACCGAACCGATAAAAAAAACCGAATAAACCGATTAAAAAATAAAAAAAACTACCCGGTCCGGTTCGGTTCCGGTTTTAAAAAGCTTAAACCGATTGAACCGGACCGGTTTAAAACAAGGTATAAAAGCATCCATCCCTAACCCTAAATCAATTTACTCCTTTCCAGCCGCAGCCGCCATCTCTAACCCTAAATCAATTTACTCCTTTCCAGCGGCAGCCGCCACCCCCCCTCCCCTCTCCCTTTCCAGCCTTCCTTTCCCTTGCCCTTGCCCTTCCCCTTCCCCTTTCCCCCTTCTCCATTCTCAGCCGCCCCACCCCCTTCCCCTTCCCCTTTCCCTTCCCAGCCTTCTCCTTCCCCTTCCCCCTTCCAAGCCTTCTCCTTCCTCTTTTCTCCTTCACCCTTCTCAGCCGCCCCACCCTCTTCCCCTTCCCTTTCCCCCTTCCCAGCCACCCCACCTTCTTCCCCCTCCCCTCCCCCCTCCCCCTCCCGCACCCCTAAAAGCAGATCGTAAGCCCAGAGGTTATCCAAAAGCAGTATTTTGCTTTAATGGTTATCCAAGCTCTCCCTGCAGATCGTAACCCAGAGGCAAGGAGGGCTTCTAGGAGTTATTTTATTGTGTCAAAATTGTGTAGTTTGATTATTAATATACAAATATTTCTTAACATCATCTGAAAGGGGAAAGAGAAGAGAGTGAACAATGATTATCACTGTTACCATAGAACAATCCGGTTTCCCTGGTTTTTTTGGCTAAAAAACCGACCCGAATCGAACAAAACCGGTTCGGTTTGAACCGGTTCTAGGTTCGGTCCGGGTTGTATTAATAAAAAATATCATTTTCCGGTTTGGTTGTATTTTTGGGTTAAAACCGGACCGAACCGGACCGTGAACACCCCTATCACTAACTGTTCTCAGGGAATCCATTTTTCTTTCTAAGCATGTAGTTGTATTGAGAATAGTAATGTGATGAGAGTCAAGGTCATGACATTCAGTACCTGAGTCGTTGCTGGATTCACATTCTTCCATTACTTGGAGAAGTGGTAGGGTATCAGTAATGGACAAGGCAATGGTTTGTGGCTGTAGTGATGTATGGGCGGTAGTAGGGGAAGTTGTAGCAGTGTTTAGTGTCTTGGAAGGTGGTTGCAGTGGGGATGGTGATGGTAGTGGTGAGATGGGGGAGGGAATTGTGTCTTGGATGTTGGCTGGATGCTGTTGGGATTTGATGGGAATGGATTCTAGTGGGGTAGGGACTGGTGCAGCAAGCCGAGGAGACTGTGTAGTGGGGTTTGTAGGGGAATTGGGTGGGGAGGGAACAGTTGGGGCTGGAAGGGTCGGGCAAGAGTGACCAAAAACCTTGCACTTGGCACAGTGAGTAGGCTTCCATTCATAATCCACCGTGATTGTGATAGGTTCTGAAGATAGAGGGCAATCAATTTCGAAGCTGTGAACAAAAGGCATAGTTGCATCAACTTCAACACACAAACGGGCATATTCCAGCCTAGTGTAGGTGTATGTTGATTCATCACAGGAGAGCGGTCTACCCACCATGCTTGCGGCCAAACTGAGGCCCTGCTTGGACCATAGAGGGAATGGCAAGCCATGTAGCCGGATCCACACTGGTAAAGTGGATATCTTACTCTTGTCAAAATGGAATCGTGGGTGCCACTGTTGAAGAATAATATTCTTCCCACCAAACATCCAGGGTCCCTTCTCAAGAACTGCATGCATCTCCTCCTCAGTTTTGAATCGAAATATCATGAAACCATTAGCTGTAGTCATCACTGTTTCAAGTCCGCACAAACGCCATGCCTTGTTGGCAATGGTATTCATTGCATGATAAGGCATTTTAAACCCCGGAATGAAACCAATCATGCATCGCATCCATTGATCTTTGTTCTCCAGTAGCATTTGTTCTGAAATCTTGAGGCAGTGCCCCACCGGTTGTCTTGGTAGAGGATCCAGTGTGAAACGAGTACTGGAGTCAGATACTCGAACTCGATCTGCCTATGAAGTTTGGCCAGCAGAGGTCGGAGGTTTTTTTGTATGGTTTTTTAGTTTAGACATGGCTGGTTGTGGAAGGGTGCTGGGTAGAAGATTGAAGCTGGGCCATTATTTGGTGAGGGTGGCGGAAAACACTCTTGCTTGTTGTTGGTGAAAGTGGCGGAGATGGAGTGGAAAGCAAAGGTGGCTTGGAATTTTGGTCGGTCAAAGTGTGGAGAATAGGGAATGGGGCAGGAAGGTAGTGTGATCGGAGAAGAAACTGAAAAACAGTGATCAGGGCAAAGATCGCAAGGTTTCGTCTCTCAGTCGCCTGTAGCAGCGTGCTCTTACCATTGTTTTTTTTCCCTCCCTCCCTGAACCCTAAACCCTAAACCCTAAAACCCCAAACCCTAAAAAAAAACCCGAAACCCCGAACCTCAAACCCTAAACCCTAAACCCGAAACCTCGAAACCCCGAACCCCGAACCCCGAACCCCGAACCCCTAACCCCTAACCCCTAAACCCTAAACCCGAAACCCGAAACCCAAAACCCCAACCTCCAGCCCCAATCTCCAGCCCCAAACCCCAAACCCAAACTCTAAACACTAAAACCCCAAAACCTAAACACCCTAAAAACCCGAAATCCGAAACCCTAAACCCTAAACCCCTAAACCCTGAACCCTGAACCCTAAAAACCCTAAAAAAAATTTTTGGAATAAAAGTTAAGTTGTATAGATCCAAAAAAGTATATGATACGAGAGGTATACCCCAAGTATTACAAAGGACTTGAAAGGTCAACAAAAAGGAAACAAGCTTGTACATCGAAAGAAAACATACAAAGCAACATAAACCGTTCAGGTGGTTGATATAGAAATAATTAAAACTCAGGTAAGATCACCGCTCAACTGGAAGGTAAAAAAGATGGTGCCACACGATGAGTAGCTGCCCGAGTTTTCATCTCAGGGATATCCTTCTTCTTTTTCCTCCTGGTAACAAGTGTAAATCCAGTGTCATCACATCCAACAGATTGTGCAGATTCTGGAGGACGTGCTCGAGATGGTGTCATCTTAGGTAAATCTGGGTTAGGTACCTTAGATGAAGAGCTGGTTTCAGAAGAAGATGGCAAAGACCCTAAACCCTAAACCCTAAACCCGAAACCCCAAACCTCAAACCCTTAACTTGATATAAGAGCCTCACTATCTTAAATCGGTTCTTCTACTTTCTGCTGTAGATTTTTTTCTTCCTACTGTCATCCCTGCTCCTATGTTCTCTATTGCAGAAACTATTCTACTGCATACGCCATTCTGCTGCATTTTTTGCTCTTCCTTCCTTTTGCTGCAGATTCATTATTTCTCTGCTGTCAAACTTTATTTGCTGCAATGTTGTGCCTTTCTCCTCTTTGTCAAAGGCGGTATCCATCAAGGCTGCATTGTTGTGCCTTCTCCTCTCTATCAAAGGCTTCGCAGGATATCCATCTGTTATTGTCATACATTTAGTACTGCTGCTAGCATTAATGTCAGCCCCTCTTCTCCAAATTCTTCCTCCCCGATCCTTGAACTCACCACAGCAACCAACACAAGCATAACTCCATCTGCTGCAACAGCAGTTCTTATTCCCCTCTCCAACACCCAGTAGGTTATTAATCTCAAACTTACCAACAACAATTATTTGTTTTGGCGTATGCAGATGAAGCCGTATCTGATTGATCAAGGAGTTTTCTCGTTTGGTGACGGCTCCACTCCATGCCCCTCTTCGCACGATTTATCCAGTACAACTTCTGTTGTCTCTGCTAACTTCAATTCTAGACCCTGCCAAGCGTTCTTAGCTTGGAAACAGCAAGACCAGCTTATCCTTAGTGCTCTATTGTCCTCTTTTTCGGTTGAAGTTCTTCATTTTGTGGTTGATTGTCTGACCTCTGCCAGTGTTTGGAGCACCCTTGAACTTGCTCTTGCCTCCCCATCCAACTCTCAGATCATGCAATTGCATGGCTCTCTTCAGGATCTTCGACAAGGTGATGATACTATCACTCTCTACTTGCAACGCGCAAAAGGTTTATTTGATGAATTGGTTGTGGCTGGCAGACCTATTTCTCTCACTGATTTCAACTTATATGTGTTTCAGGGACTTCACGGTGAATTTCATGATTTGATTACGAGTCTGTCAACCAAAGCTGATCTTCTGTCGTAGTCTAAGCTTCATAGTCACCTGTCTACTCATTAATTTATACATCGCAGCTCGGTATCCTCCAGTCTACCTACTGCACCCCTGCGCAGCCCCCCTCAGTATATGCTGCCCAGCGTGGTTTTTTTGGGTCAAACAGTGGTGGTTTCATGGCTCATCGGGGCAGAGGACGATGGAGTGGCTGGCGGCATCCTCGCAGCAACTTTCCTCAGCCCAGTGGTTAGTTCTTTCGTGGTGCTGGTGGTGGTTCTCTTTTGTAGTAGCCCCGCAGCCACTATGGACAGTGGCAGAACCATCCACACCGTGGTGCAGCAACAAATCAGTGGCCACGACATCAAATAAAATGCCAGCTCTGCCACATCTATGGCCATTCTGCACAACAGTGCTCTCAACTTGTTCATCATGGAAATCAAGCCTCGACCAACCTCTCCTTTAGTAATACATCAGCCGAGGATTCTGTCTCTTGGTTTCCTGACATAGGTGCGAATCACCACGTTACTCCGGACATTACTGGTATGACACTCACAGAACCTTATCTTGGTAATGATCAATTGTATGTTGGTGATGGTAAGGGACTTGTTATATCTAATACCGCACATAATCTCCTGCATACACCAAAACAAGTCGTCATCTTGTCCAACATATTACATGTGCCTTATATTAAAAAAAATTATTATCTGTTCAACAATTTTATCGTGAAAATTATGTCTTTTTTGAGTTTCACTCTTCTGTTTTTTATGTCAAGGATCTCATCACCAAGGAAGTCCTTCTTTCCAGATGGAGTAAAGACAACCTCTATGTCCTTTCCGAGTCTTCTGCCACATCTCTGCTGCAAGCTTTTTTGTCTACTAGCATGGCCACTTCTGCCAATATTTGGCATTGTCGCCTCGGTCACCCCAATTCCTGTAATTTGAGTCTCTTAGCTTCAAATAAAAAGGTTGTGTACCTCTCGTCAGCTTAATTTTCAATGTCAAGCTTGTCCGTTAGGAAAATCCTCTCGTTTGTCATTAGGACCTACGGGCCATAAAACATCTACTCCTCTTGAACTTATCTTTAGTGATATTTGGGGCTCTGTCCCTATGCTATCATCTAATGGTTTTTGTTATTTTTTCATATTTGTGGATGCGCATACAAACTTTATTTGGTTTTATCCTATTGCTGTCAAATCAGATGTATTCAATGTGTTTCAACAATTTCAAGTACTTGTTGAACATCAGTTCTCTCATAAAATCAAAACTATTCAAATTCATTGGGATGGTGAATATTATAAATTAAATTCCTTTTTTAAAACCATCGATATCCACCATCATCTCATATGTCCACACACTCATGAACAGAATGGTACTATTGAGCGTCGCCATCGCCATATTGTTGAAACCGGTCTTACTCTTTTAGGCCAATGTAAGGCACCTATAAAATTCTGGAATTATGCATTCGAAACCTCAATTTACCTTATTAATCGTATGCCAACCTCGATTTTAAGCAACAAATCTCCCTTCGAATGTTTGTTTCGTTAGACACCTAATTATGCCTTTTTACGTACTTTTAGATGTCTATGTTTTCCTTTTCTTCATCCTTACAATGCTCATAAGCTAGACTATCGCTCCACTCCGTGTATGTTCTTAGGCTATAGTCCGTCTCATCTAAGCTATCGTTATCTTGATTTGTCGTCTGACCGCATCTACATTTCCCGTCATGTCCGATTTCATGAACAAGTTTTCCCCTTCATTGAGTCTGTCATCCCGTCCCCATCCTCCTCTTTGTCTATCACTGTCTCCAGCCTACCCCCCTAACCATTTTTCCATCTCAACTTGTCTCAACCCCACCTCCCCTTCCCACTAACCTGTTCGTCTCCTCACCATCATCTCCATCTATGTTTCTTGATCATTTTGCAGGTCCAGGTTCTACAGTGCCAGCTTCATCTTCATTAGATTCGCCCTCTACTGCAGACTCTCCAGCCTCGTCATCAGCATTGTCTTCTCTATCTGGGCACTCTGCTCAATCTCTGCCCGGTCTGGACTTATGTGTGGATCTCTCCACATACTATCTTCCACAGCTGACCTCCACTGATCTGCCTTCTACTCTGCCACCCATTCGATAGCATCCCATGGTGTTGTGTACTCGACAGCCAAAGACTGCCAACATCAACTCTGTTTTTGCTTCCTCTCCGTTAGTTTCAACTTCACGAGTAATGTCCCCCTCTGCTCTTGAGCCTCTGAGTTTTAAGGAAGCTGACCAGTACTTGTGTTGGCATACTGCCATGAAGGATGAAATTGCAGCTGTACATGCCAATGCCACTTGGTCATTGGTGCCATTTGATCCTTTTATGAACATTATTGGCTGCCAATAGGTGTATAAAATCAAGCACCAAGCCGATGGGGCCATTGACTGGTACAAGGCTTGCTTGGTTGCGCGAGGGTTCACCCAACAAGAGGGTATAGATTATTCAAAAACCTTCAGTCTTGCTGTTCAACCAACTACTATTCGGTTAGTTCTCACAATTGCAGTCTCAAAAGAGTGGCAGATTCGGCAACTTGATATTCACAATGCCTTCCTTAATGGCTCACTTCGTGAGGTTGTTTACATGCAGCAACCCCCAGGGTTTGTCAACACTGCTTTGCCCACTCATGTTTGTCGCCTTCACAAATCTCTCTATGGTTTAAAACAAGCACCATGGGCCTGGTACATGCGACTAAATGATTTCCTCCTGACTATTGGTTTTCGGGCTTTAAAGGTTGATACCTTCCTATTTATTCTTAATGGGACTCCTAATATCTGTTACTTACTTGTCTATATGGATGACATCTTAATTATTGGTAATAACTCTTAATTGATTCATCGCCTCATTACCTTGCTGAGTTCAGAGTTTAAACTTCATGACTTGGGTCATGGACGTTATTTTTTAGGGATTGAAGTTGCTTCCACCAGTATGGATCTTGTGCTTAGTCAACACAAGTATGTTCTTGATATTCTGAATCATACTGGTATGTCGTCGTGTAAACCTGTTGATACACCAGCGTCTGTTTTCAAACTTGATCTGCAGTCTACTGAGTTGTTTTCAGATGCCACTCGCTTTCGCCAAATAGTTGGTGCTCTTCAGTATCTAACCTTTACTCGACCTGATATTTGTTATGTTGTGAACAAGGTATGTCAATTTATGCATGTTCCTATCGAAGGCCACTGTTAAGTGTATCCTAAGATACCTAAAAGGTACATCCTCCTTTGATCTCCACCTTACTCGTGACTCTGCTTTGTCTCTTCATGGTTTTACTGAAGCCGATTGGGCCGACAGTATTGATGATCGAAAATCCACGGATGGCTACATTGTATTTCTTGGCACCACTCTCATTCATAGAAATCTGGCAAGCAACGCACTGTTGCTCAATCCTCCACTGAAGCAGAGTATAAGGCCTTAGTTGATGGTACTGTTGAGGTTATTTGGCTTCGCTATCTTTTGTCAGATTTATGTTTCTCTCCTAGTTCTGCTACCACTATCTGGTGTGATAATTTGGGTGCTACTTATCTTTCTGTTAATTCGATCTTTCATGCTCGTACGAAGCATGTTGAGGTCGATTATCACTTTGTTCGTGATCGAGTGACTAAGAAGGAGATTCAGATTCGCTTCATCTCCTTCAAAGACCAATTAGCAGATGTTCTTACAAAGCCACTTGCTTCCTCTGCTTTTACTTCTCTACGTTCCAAGCTTCATGTGGATAACCCACCCTTAGCTTAAGGGGGTGTATTATGGGATATGTTGTAATATAGAAAATATTATGTTTTCTCTTGTATAGTTTTATCATGTGTAATAGGTTACACCATAACATATTTACAATGCCCTACTTATATAAATAGTAGAGGAGTTGCCTTACTAAGGCACTCACCAAATTGTTACAAATCCCTCATTTAACTTACACTAACCCCTTAAATAAAGATCTCTATTTTGTTACTTCCATACCAAACATAACCTTAATAGCAAATTCAATTTGGGAGGGTGACCAAATAACCAAGTACAAGGAGAGACATGTTCAATAAGAGGAAGGTAATTGGTTGATTGAGATGAAAAAAAAAAAGGCTTCACACCATAACCGATGGGGGTACAAATAACTCAAAAAGAAGGGTTCGAACCATATCAAGAATATAACGATTTTTTCTTTCAGCCATCTCATTATTGAGGGATTGAAAGACAAGATTGTTGAGAGATTATGCCATTAGTTTGCAAACTTTTGAAACTATATATATGTACTCACTCCTCTATTATCAGAGATAAGGATTTCAATATTAGCTGAAAATTGGATCTGAAAAAGAGAATAAAAAAAAATTGAAAACAGGAAATAAATTCATATAAACAACTATAATTATCAATAATAAAAATAATAAAGTATTTGTAATTATTGTGAGAAGTAACTGATGTAATACCCCATGCATTACTATGTATCATGTTAAGAGGCCACACTACATTTGATGTGTGAGTGGGAAAAGGCATAATTTGACTTTTCCTAAGTTGACAAGAATTGGAGTAAAATTGAACAGTACTAAGAGATGATAGCTCTTTATTCCCAAGCATACTAGAATGTAGTAAATTATAAAGTATATTAGAGTTTGGATGTCAAAGATGTTTATACTATGCTTGGTAATCAACATAAGCAAAATTACAAGTGATAAAGAGCAAAGAAAAACATGGATACAAAGGAAATTAGAGAGGAAAGAGATGTTCGACTTTAGGCCTCCTCAATATCATCTTCCTTGAATGTTAATCATGCACAACACAACCAAATTTAGAGAATTTTACATTACAATCATTATCAACCAATTTACCAATCGAAACAGGATTTGTGTTAAGACCACTAGAAACAAAGATGCTAATAATAGAAGGAGACACATCACTAGTAGCCGTGATAGGCAATTGGTTGCCCTTTGCGGTATGAGCAGAGGGTTACAGTTTAAATAGAAACAGGAGCACTTTGTGTCAGTGGTGTTGATACCAAATAACTTCGAGCACTAAAAGAACTAACTAATATAGGAACTGCATTAAATTATACTTGCCAAAAAATTTGAGTCATGCACCAGCGAAATCCAGATATAATAGCAGCAGGCATAACAAATACTGTTAGAATCTATTTATGAGAATCTGCCTTGAAGATAGAAGATAGAGTTAAGTGCAACAAATTATTTGAGTTAGTTTTCAATGTAATTGTTTTCATATCAGATTCTGCCGCAGGATTTGCTGCAGAGTCTATTATTAGAAGACCAATAATCTCTCAAGGTTATTGAGAGTTTTTATCAATTTCAAGTTGTTTGTAAGTCTTTATATACAGGCATTCTCATTTAATAGTATTATTGATCTTTCTTGATTCAATTCTTCTCTAAATATTTATTTTCTTCTCTTCTCAAAATAAGTTAACTGTAATGCTACTTCAGCAAAATAATGTTAATTGCAAACTTCAATTTGTATAAGTGGTATCAGAGCTTTTATCCTACAGGCTATGAGGCAAGTATTCTGAGTGATAAATACAATAAGGTTGTTGCTAAACACGGAGAGGATAAGCGTAAACACTAGCGATTTCTTTTATTTATATGTCTACTTCAAGTAATACTGCATCTGCAATTCCAATGTTCAATGGTGAACACTATCATATTTAGACTATCAAGATGAGGTTTTATTTAACATCTCAAGGTTTGTGGAATGTTGTAGTGTTTGAATCTGATCCATCACTATTGACAACAAACCCCACAATTGCTTAGATGAAATTGCATGAAGAAGAAAAACTCAAAAAGGACAAAGCCATCACCTACCTACATTCTGGACTTACAGATCATATTTTCACCAAAATAATGAACCTGGAAACACCAAAACAAGTATGGGATAAGCTTCAAGGGTGAATTTGAAGGTAGCAATAGAGTCAAAACTGTTAGGCTTCTTGCATTAAAAAGAGAATTTGAGTTGATGAAGATGAAAGACAATTAATCTATCAAAGATTATTCTGGCAGATTAAGGATTTTGTAAACCAAATGAGACTTCTTGGCAAATCATTTACAAATCATAAGGTGGTAGAAAAACTTATGGTGTCTACACCTCAAAAGTTTGAAGCCAAGACTCTGTAATAGAAGAGTCTTGCGATTTGCAAAACCTCATTATTGCAGAGTTAATCAGTAAACTTCATGTACAAGAGCAAAGGGTACAAATGAGAGACGATGAGGCTATTGAAGGTGCTTTCCAAGGGAAAAATTGGTAACCTGCCAAGAAAGAAACTTGTCAAGTATACCAAGGGAAAAGATGGTATATTGTCAAAAAAGCAAAATTTTTCACCTTGCTTTTATTCTAGAAGAACCAACCATGCTGAGAAAGATTGTTGGTTTAAGGATAAACCCTCTTTTCAGTGTATGTTTTGTAATAATGTTGGCCACAGTGAGAAATATTACAGAATCAAGAAGAAGCAATCTCAGCAGCAAATACAACAACATGCCAATGTTTTAGAGAAGACAAAGATGATGAGGAGCATTTGTTTATGGCATCACAAGCTAGCAAGACTTCTAAACTGAATACATGGCTCATTGATAGTGGTTGCACTAGTCATATAACCAAGTATCTGTCAATATTAAGATGTTTGTGAGCCTTTATATATAGGCATTCTCATTTAATAATAGTATTGATCTTTCCTTATTCAATTCTTCTCTAAATATTTATTTTCTTCTCTTCTCAAAATAAGTTAACTGTAAAGCTACTTCAGCAAAACAGTGTTAACTGCAAACTTCAATTTCTATCAAATACAACTCCCCAAAACTCATGTTACTATTGGGAATTGATAAAATGCGGCTTCTCAATATTCAGAGATGGGAAGAGCAGGCCTGATTATCTATACCGCCATCCATGATCAAGGACACAAAGGTAGCATCTCTTCAGGGTACTGGTAATGGTTTGCTTTGTGTTGATGTTTTTGATAGACGGAGCAAGAACCTTGATTGTTGTGTTCTATAGAATCTTGCAACAAGACAATATAGGTTCCTGCGCTCTCCCTATTAGAGTAAAACTTCAGACTTACAATCTTCCTATATAGAGATTGCTTACTTGTTGTTGGCTCTGTTTCATCCTTCAATTTTACCAGAAGGCTGCATATGTGATTTGGTTCTATTAATAAGCTGAGTATTGTAATTAGAAAGATGACAGCAGCTTCTGCTAATAGTTTGCCTTGAATACTTGCGATTCTTGGCATTAGAATCACAACATCTTGTTTGTAACTAGTTCTATGCTAATTTTATGCACCTGAAATGCTTTCTTTCATGGTGGTAGACCTTCGAAGTCTTTAATTTGTTCTATTATAGACTTGATGCGGGCACTGCCTGTGGCCAGATGTAATCTTGGTGCGTAATGGCACGGTTGCTTCATCTTTACAATTATGGAACCTGCAAGGATGTAGGCTCGTCTTGTTTAAGAATAAAATATGCTCAAATCAACCTTTTAGTTGGTGGACCATGATCATCTTACCATCAATCAATGTTGGACTCCAAAAAATCTCAATCTTCTATTTTTCTTTTCTTATTATTTTGAATGTTTCAGCCAAAATTAAGTTTCCTTTTCTTTTAAATTAAATCATCTTAATAATTTATTTTACTCTCTTACTTATCGTTTTACATCACCCTGTTTCTGTTTTTTTTCCTTTCTTTTCTGTTTATTAGTATGAATTTTGTTTGGTTTATTCTCTTAGTCACCTACATATAAAAAACACTATTATTTTTTTATCATGTTTAAGAAAAAAAGTTGCTCAAATCAACCTTTCAGTTGGTGTTTGTTTCACTTTTCTGAGGATGCTCATTACTGTTAAAGTTATGGTACCAAAGCTGAAACATGATTACTTAGCAGTGATCTACTACATTGCTGTCTATCTGCTAATGACATCATTATCTAGATTAGTATGTTTCTTTCAATTTGTTTTTTAAGTTTATCTAGGATTAGAGTAGCCTATTATACAACTCCTTGGATAAAGGAGATGATAGTTGGTACATTTCTTTTGTTTTCTATAATTTTGTAATGTTTGTTTCTTTCTATAAATAAAACATTGGGGATGGCAGTAACCTATCGAGACATTTTCTGCTCCTTGTTCTTTTAACTGTAAAGACTTCGTTCTTTGTTTTTTTTCTTAGTTCATCAACAATAGTCTGTTCTTTATATATCAGTTTTACAACAATTGGTATCAGAGCTCCTCTTATCTTTGAAGGGTTTGTGAGTGAAAACACGAGAGAATGGAAAGGATAAAACAAATTTTTCTGCTTTGAAGGTTGGTGAGTGAAAACACGAGAGATTAAGTGAGTTTTTTTTAATGGATTCTGTTAATTTTCCAGCAAAAACTCTAGTGTTCACAGGGCAGAATTATGGTGTGTGGGCTGTGAAAATGGAAATCTATCTCAAAGCTTTTGATTGTGGGAGATAGTGGAGAGTGACAGGCAACCTACTCCACTAGGAAACAATCCTACAATTGCACAGATGAAATTTTTCAATGAAGAGAAGGCAAAGCGATTCAAAGCTCTTACCTGTCTTCATGATAATGCTGTGAGTGAAGACATCTTCACAAGAATTATGGCGTGTAAATCTACCAAAGAAACATGGGATAAATTAAAAGCAGAATTTCATGGTGATGAGAAGTCAAGGAAGATGCAGGTTTAAAATCTTAGAAGACAGTTTTAAGGTTTGAAGATGAAAGAAACTGAAACCATCAAAGACCTCTCTTCTCAAATTTCAAAACTTGTGAATCAAGTGAGACTTTTGGGAGAAGATTTTCTAGATTCAAGAATAGTAAAGAAAGTTCTGGTAAGTCTACCAGAGAAATTTGAACATAGAATTTGCTCTTTAGAAGATTCTAAAGATTTCTCATATATGAGCCTGCAAGAACTTGTAAATGCATTGCAAGTTGTGGAGCAAAGACAAGCTTATAAACAAGAAGGAACAAGTGAAGGAGCTCTTGTTGCAGTTTACAATAAGAAGAGTCGGGCTAAGAATTTTTACAAAAACAATCAAGAAGGAAAAAGAGAAAAAGGGAGAGGCTGGCAATCCAATAACTAGCAACATAACAACAACAACATCTTCACTAGAGGGAAAGAGAAGAAAGAACATTTTCCTGCTTGCAAATTCTGTCAGAAAAGGAGAAAACTTGATCAAAAGGTTGATATAGGAATTCTTATAGGCTATAGCACAACATCTAAGGCTTATAAAATTTATGATCTGAAATTTAACAAAGTTGTGATTGCTAGAGATGTAAAAGTTGTAGAGAATGCTACATGGAATTGGGAAAATACATCAGGTGAAGGGTCAAAACAGATGCAACAAGCTGAGTTGGATGCTGCAAAAAATGTTGATGATCAACTAGTAAGGGGGACAAGGTTCTTAACTGACATTTACAGCAGATGCAATGTGGCTGAGGTAGAACCAATAGGTTTTGAAGAAGCCATGAATTCTCAAGTCTGGATAGTAGCAATGAAGGAGGAGCTTGCGATGATATAAAAGAATCAAACATGAATGCTAGTTGACAGACTAGCTCATAAGAAGGTAATTGGAGTGAAATGGGTTTTCAAAATAAAATTGAATGCAGATGGTAAGATCAACAAGCACAAAGCAAGACATGTAGTGAAAGGATATTCATAGGAGGCAGGCATTGACTTCACAGATACATTTGCTCCAGTTTCCAGGCATGAAACAATAAAGCTCCTACTTGCTCTAGCAGCACAAAATGGTTGGTATATCTTTCAGTTGGATGTTAAGTCTACATTTTTGAATGGTGTTCTAAATGAGGAGATTTATGTTGAACAACTTGCTGGTTTTGAAAAACCAAATTCAACAAACAAAGTGTATTTACTGAAGAAGGCATTATATGGACTTAAGCAGGCTCCTAAAGCCTAGTACAATAGATTGGATAATCATCTTTTAAGCTTAGGATTTGACAGGAGTATGAATGAGGTAACTCTATATGTGAAGCATGTTGATGGACATAAACTAATTGTATCAGTTATATAGATGATTTGCTAATTACAGGAGACAAGGAGCAGCTTGTAGAGGAGTTTAAAACCAATATGAAAGATACGTTTGAAATGAATGAACTTGGTTTGTTGACATATTTTTTAGGAATGGAAGTAACTCAGTCTGTTCAAGGTTACTTTCTCTGTCAAAAACGTTTTTCCTTGAAAATACTGAACAATTTTGCAATGGCTAATTACAAGCCAGTTAGTACACCTATGATACAGGGGTAGAAGCTAATGAAGGAGGATGGAGCACCAAAAACTTATGGGAAAGCTTACAGGAGTCTAGTTGGGAGTGTGTTGTATTTAACAGCCACACGTCCAGATATTCTGTTTGCTGTGAATTATCTTTCCAGGTTTATGCAAGATCCAAGTCAATTCCATCTTGTGGCAGCTAAGAGAGTGCTGAGATATCTAAAAGGGACTATAGGATTTGGCATGCATTTTATGAAATCCAGCTCAGTCAATCTTGTTGGTTTCTCTAACAGTAACTAGGGTAGAAGTGATGAAGGAATGATGAGCACCTCAGGTTATTGCTTTGCTATGGGAAAGAGTGTGTTCTGTTGGAATTCAAAGAAGCAGTCAGTGGTGGCCCACTCCACAGCAGAGGCTTAATACATAGCTGCATATGTGGCAGCAAAAACAATTAATTTGGCTAAGGAAGATGCTAAGTGATCTAGACTGCAATCAACAAAATCCCACAGAATTGTTCTGTGACAATATGTCAGCTATAGCCATCTCGAAAAATTATGTCTTTCATGACAGAACCAAGCACATGAAGATAAAATTTCATTCTATCAGGTATTTTTAGCAAGAAGAGGAACTAGAACTACGTTACTACACCTTTAAAGAACAGCTAGCAGACTTGATTACCAAGCCTTTAGCCAAAAACAGGTCTGAAGATCTAAGGGAAAGAATTGGAATGTGTAGCTTTGGAACCAAGAAGGAGTGTTGAAGTCATGGTACCAAAGCTGGAATAGGATTACTTAGTAGTGATCTACTGCATTGCGGTCTATCTGCTAATGACAACATTATCTAGATTAGTATGTTTCTTTCAATTTGTTTTTTAAGTTTATCTAGGATTAGAATAGCCTATTATACAACTACTTAGATAAAGGAAATGATAACTGGTACATTTCTTTTGTTTTCCATAATTTTGTAATGTTTGTTTCCTTCTATAAATAAAACATTAGGAATGACAGTAACCTATCAAGACATTTTCTGCTCCTTGTTCTTTCAATTGTAAAGACTTCATTCTTCGTTCTTTTTTCTTAGTTCATCAACAATAGTCTGTTCTTCCCCTCATGACAACAATTAGTGTGATTGATCTCCGTAGGATGTTCATATTTGGATGACTCTAAATTGGTTTATAACTCAAGACGTTATATCTCTCTCTTTTGCTTCTGTTGCTTGCTTTTTTATGCACCTTAAAGATGTCATTACCTAAAATATTCTTCCATTTAATTGCCTTTGCCATATATAAACGCAACCTTAATGACTCTAGGGGAGGGGGGGGTAAAGAATTGCCATCCAAATTAAAAAAGAATGATATTTTATGGAGTCACATGATTAGTTTGCTCTTGTAAATTTTGGAATATTTCTTGTCAGAACTCGAAAGGAAAGAATATAGGGCATTTCTTAGGGAAGACAGGTATCCCAAAAACCATCATCGGAGCAAAGCTCTTTTGCTTCAGTACATGAATTTAAGAGATTCCATGGCCCTTTCTGATGCACTAGATATACATCAAGTAATAGATCATGTGAAGCATCATCAAATCATAAGCTCCCCTTTTATTTCTCCTCTTTTCTCAACCAATCAATTACTCCCTATATTGCACATTCCCAGATTTATAATCCTTTTATTTCAATTTTATCCTTTCTCAACCATTCCTTAGTTCTGCATAATATGGCTGATGCTCTTGTTTCCGTAGTCTTGGAGCAGCTGAGCTCAATCATT
The DNA here is from genome assembly GCA_015852605.2 of Populus deltoides. Lineage (NCBI taxonomy): Eukaryota > Viridiplantae > Streptophyta > Magnoliopsida > Malpighiales > Salicaceae > Populus > Populus deltoides. The sequence continues at coordinate 200,268 of CM027587.2, read as the reverse complement.
ATTCAGGAAGTGCAACAAGAAGTGAGGCTCGTCGTTGGTGTCGATAACGAGGTTCGAAAGCTCACCAAGAGTTTCCATGCCATCCAAGCTGAGCTTGCCGATGCAGAGGAAAGACAGTTGAAAGAGGGGTATGTCAAACTTTGGGTAGATCAACTCAAAGACGTATCTATGAGACTTGATGCGGGCACTGTCTGTGGCCCGATGTAATCTTCGTACGTAATGCCACAGTTGCTTCATCTTTGCAATTATGGAACCTGCAAGTATGTAGGCTCGTCGTGTTTAGGAATAAACTGTACTCAAATCAATCTTTCAGTTGGTGGACCATGCACCTCATTGAGAAACAGAATGGCTCGACCAGATCTTTTATATAATTGCTAATCAAATGTTCTTGATCTTCTTTCTCTTATTTTCTTTTTTTTTTTTGGCAAATTAATAGCCTTTTACCTATGACTGCGTGCATGAATTACTGGTAATTTTGTGTTTCAAACAAAACCTTCAAATCAATTAGACTATGCTGAAAATACTGAGAAGTTAGTGATGATGCTTGTCGTCAATCTTGTAAGTAGGGAGATCATTGAGGTATCCTCCCTGTTTAATCATTTGAAGGCATGTTGATCCGCTTAATGATCCTTTTTGCTTTAATCATTCCCAGCAATTTGCTCAATCTTCTTTCAGAAAGTCTTGCCACCAGCACAGGTTTTATCAACAAGGTCCTCCTTTTTGCTTGAACTTGTCTCTCATATTTTTGCTTTTGTCTTGTAGATCAAAGCATGGCCAGCCATGTAATAAATAAATACAGTAGTGGCAAGAAGAGAGAATAATCAAAGCAAGAAACAGTGGAAGTTTGTCAATTGGTGAGATTTTTTAGTTAGTACTGAAGGACTTAAAAATCTTAACCCTTAATTTTGATGAGTTGTTCGTTGGCTTTCACGTCACTTTCAATTCTTGCTACTGGGATTTAGAAGTTGAGTGATCACATCAAGTTGGTCCAGAATTAAGAACAAAATCAAACTAGTAATTTTCTACTTGATCTTTCTCTGCTTTAACCTAGGCAGGTTATTGTGAGTTCTGGCTAAGAACCATACATTAATCACCCAAAAGAATAGCGTTATTTATATTTTGTGACATGAAAAATAACTGGTACATAGTTGAATCTTGGAATGGCATGAACCTCATTGAGAAACCGAACAGCTCGACCTGATCTTTCATATATATTGCTAATCAAATGTTAGAGTTCAGCAAATTCTTGATCTACTTTCTGTTTTTTGTGTTCAATTAATTGACTTTTACCTGTATCTGCATACATTAATTACTGATAATCTAATCTTTATTTTTGTCTTTGTTTTTCTAACAAAAAAAACTTCTGTGATAGTACAGAAGATCAACCGAGGTAAGAGGTTGATACACTGAACTACATTTGATAAATGCAGCACTCACAGTGATAGATGTCGCGGGGTGCGCGAGCTAACGCGACGTCGTCTGGCGACGGCGGAGGCTCTTGTCGTGCCTCCTGATGAGGGGTGTTGTGTGTTGGGAAGGGTTCTTGGATTTAATCATAAAATTATGATTAATGTTTAGAAGTCACCACCTAATATTATGGTCACTAGGAACCTATGGTCTGCGAGAGTCCGAGTAAGGGACTGGTTATGCAAGGAGAAGACGCATTTATTTACTTTTAAGGTTTAGGGTTGGATGTATACTCTGCATATTATTCTTCTCCTGTGGAGGGATGCCTTATATAGGCAAATATATATGTCGGTTACATCTTTCCTATTCTGAAAGGAATACAACAATGTATATCCTTTCAGGACTCCTATAGAGTATGTCTTTTATATATGAAAAACTACCCTCTTATTCGGCTAATTACATGTTAACACTTCCCCTCAAGTTGGTGCGAAGATATCTTCTAAGCCTAACTTGTCTAGAGACTTATGAAGAGCTTTCACAGGGACTGCATGGGTTAGAATAACTGCTAGTTGCTCACTTGATCTGACAAAAGGGATGTCCACTAACTTTAGAAGTAACTTTTCCTTGATGAAGTGTCGATCTACCTCAATATGTTTAGTTCGATCATGTTGTACTGGATTATTAGCTATCTCTCGTGCTGCCTGATTGTCACAGTATAGTAACATAGGGTCCTTGGGTTCAAAACCTATTTCTGTGAGTAAGGTCCTAAGCCATAACAGTTTGCATATTCCATGTACCATCCCTCTATATTCTGCTTCTGCTGAGGACCTTGCTATCACATTTTGTTTTTTACTTCGCCATGTGACAAGATTTCCTACAACAAATGTAAAATAGCCAGAGGTGGATCTCCGGTCAGTGAGATTCCCTGCCCAATCTGCATCAGTAAATGCTTTCACTTCCATATTTCCATGTCTTTTAAATGTCAGTCCTTTTCCTGGAGCCCCTTTTAGATAACTCAGAATTCTCATTACAGCTGTCATATGATCTTCACTTGGAGCATGCATAAACTGAATTACCACACTAATCGCATAGGCAATGTCTGGGCGAGTGTGAGATAAATAAATTAACCGCCCTATCAATCGCTGGTATCTTTCTTTGTTTGTTGGTACCTGATCTGGGTGAATGGCCAGTCGATGATTTTGAACAATAGGAGACTCTACTGGTTTGCATTCTAGCATACCTGTTTCAGATAATAGGTCCAGTATATACTTTCATTGTGACAAGTATATACCATCTTTAGTTCTTGCAACTTCAATTCCTAAAAAATATTTCAGTCCTCCTAAATCTTTCATTTCGAATTCGGTTGACAAACATTCTTGTAACTTTTTTATTTCATCTGTGTCATCACCAGTTACGATCATATCGTCTACATAAATAATGAGCAGAGTAACTTTACCATTCTTCTGTTTGATGAATAGAGTGTGATCAGAGTTACCTTGGTGATAACCAATTCGTTTCATAGCTTCTGTGAATCTCCCAAACCATGCTCTTGGCGATTGCTTCAAGCCATACAATGCTTTCCGTAATCTACACACTTTTCCACTTGATTGTGAACTGTTAAACCCAGATGGAAGCTGCATATAGACTTCTTCTTCCAGATCCCCATGAAGAAATGTGTTCTTCACATCAAATTGCTTCAAAGGCCAACTGAAATTTGCTGCTAAAGACAACAAGACTCTGATGGCGTTCATTTTTGCAACTAGAGCAAAAGTTTCTTGATAGTCAATGCCGAATGACTGTGTGTACCCTTTTGCTACTAGCCTTGCCTTGAACCGATCAATTATGCCATCTGCTCTATGTTTGAGGTTGAATATCCACTTGCAGCCCACTGGTTTTTTTCCTGGAGGGAGTGATACAATACTCTATGTGTCATTTCTTTGTAATGCACTCATTTCAACCTCCATTGCTTCTTCCCATTTCAGGTGTTGTAAGGCATCCTCAACCTTTGTAGGTATTCTTATATTCACCATCTCACTTATGAAGGCTTGATGTTGTGGTGGTAGTTTGTGTGTAGAGACATATTGTGTGATTGCATATTTTGCTTTGCCATTCGATGAGTACCTATCAGGGGCCTTCCCATGGTTCTGTCTAGGAGGGAGAGAGTAGCATGGGGTAGATAATAAAGGGAAAGAGGAGGAGCTTTCAGTGTCACTTACCTCATGGATATCCGATCGATCTTGAACATGGATTTGTGGAGAGGAAGGGGTTATTTCATCATGCATGTATTCTTTTTCTGCATCACTGTTGTTGTGTGCATTGTACTCTATGTCTTCTTTCCCTGCACTGCCCATTGCACGTGTTCTGGAGCTGGGCTCTGTATTTCCTTCCCCAGCATTACTAATTGTGCGTGTATTGGTTTCCATTTCTTCCCTTGAAGCTGACTGCTGCTGCTCTGTATTTCCTTCCCCTGAATTCGTGTTTCCTTCCCCTGAATCAGACTGAAGATCAATCCAGTTGTAGGCATCATATTGCAGCTCCCCCTGAGGACTAGAGTTGGATGGATTCATGTGGAAAAAATATTCTATTTCAGAGAAGGTAACATCCATACTGACATGCATCTGGCGAGAAGAAGGATGGTAGCACCGGTATCCCTTTTGGTGAGGATTGAAACCAAGAAAGACACACCGCATCTTGCATGGTTCCGGTTTGTGTGGCTGAAGTTTTCCCGCAGTGGACATAAGCTACACATCCAAACACACGGGGTTCTAAGTGCAGGAGGGATGGAATCTGAATGTGTTGAGTGAGAGTCTGCAGGGGAGTGTTGAAGGAGAGGACTTGGGATGGCATCCGGTTGATGAGATACACAGCATATGTTACTGCATCAATCCAATAATGTTGAGGGACATGGGCACCAATGAGAAGAGCTCTAGTAGTTTCAAGAATATGCCTATTTTTACGTTCTGCCACACCATTTTGTTGTGGAGTGCGCGAGCAAGTAGTCTCATGGAGAATACCATTGTTTTGAAAGAAACTCAAGAGTTCAGAGTTAAGATACTCTCCACCATTGTCTGATCGAATAATCTTCACCGGCAGGGAGAACTAAGTGCACACCATGCGATAAAAAATTGGGAATATATTACGCACATCACTCTTATGTCGCATAGTATATAATCAAGTCATTTTGGTGCAATCATCGACAAATGTAATAAACCATCGAATTCCAGATTGGGAAGTAATTGGAGCAGGTCCCCAAACATCAGAGTGGATCAATTCAAAAGGCTTTGTTCTTTTATTCAAGTTTACAGGATATGAAGTTCGATGGCTCTTGGCCAGATGCAAACATTACACTTAAGAGAAGAACTTGGATCCGGAATGTCATCAAAGAGGGAAGGAAATAATTTTTTTAAGTAGCCAAAGGATGCATGACCCAGCCGACGATGCCATAACCAAATTTTCTTGTGATTATTACCATTGTGACTCTGAACTTGATGGACATGACCTGAAGCAACGTCATCTACATAGTATAACCCCTTCCTCTTAGTACCATGTCCAATGATCACTTGAGTCCGGATATCCTGAAGTAAGCAAAACGTGGGAAACATTAATACCACACAGTCTAATTCTTCTGTAATTTGACTAACAGACAATAAATGATTTGAAAGTGCAGGGACAAGTAAACAATTATGTAGTGAAAGATTAGGAGTGAGAACAATTGATCCTGTTCCAATGACTGGGGTAGACTCCCCATTGGCTGTCATGACTTTTTCCTTAGACGGGGGAGTCATGTATTGAAATAATGATTTGTTATAAGTCATATGATCTGTGGCACCCGAGTCAATGATCCAACCTGTATCATGAACCGTGGATGTCGATAAAACCACTCCAGTTTTACCTGTCGCTGAAGCCTCATTAGTTTTCGCTAAGGAGAGTAATTCACCCGGTTTAGTGTGGTCTTTCTGGCTTATTGCCATGGCAGCAAAACTGGAAGGAATTTCAGTTGCAGTGGTTAATTTTGCTTGGACTGGACGTTTATTGCTTCTTGCTTTACTTTGCTTCCATTTTTCTAGAAACCAGTCAGGGTAGCCATGAATCTCAAAACAAGTGTCTCTGGTATGGCGACTTCCATTACAATGGCTGCAGCGCAACTTATCTTTTTCTGCTTCCTCAATAGCTCGAAGAGTGCGCAAGTTATAAGGGGTGGTGGATTTGGAAATCATTGCAATTGATGATCCTTCACCAGTGTTCTTTGCTCCAAGCATGGTGACTTGTCGCTGAGCCTCCCGTCGAATTGTATTAAAACACTCTTCAATACTTGGAACAGATTTTTTTCGAAGGAGATCACTGTGTATTGAATCAAAAACTTCATCCAAACCTGCGAGAAAGTCATAGATCCGGTTCTTTTGAATTTATTCTTGTCTGGTTCTAAGATCTGCAGCACATATCATCTTAATTGGTCATCGTTTATCAATTTCCTTCCATACACTGTTCAGCTCTGCGTAATACAAGTTAACTAGACGCCCATTCTATTTCATCCTTGTGGCTTTGCAGCGTAGCTCATAGAATTGCGACTCGTCAGCCCCATCATAGAAGGTTTGAGTGACACTATCCCAGATTTCCTTGGTTGATGACAGGTCTATAAATAAACCAATAAGATGAGGCTCTATGGTTTTCAACAACCATCCTCGTACCACTGCATCTTCAGTGCACCACTTTGAGTAACCAGAATTTCCTTCTTCCACTCTAGCATTCTGCCTAGTTAAGTAGCCAAGTTTTTTCAATCCAGCAGCGTGCAGTTCAAGCATACGTGACCAGATTTTGAAGTTTGTCTCATTCAATTTAAATCCAAAGGGTAAGGTGTTTAGGTTAGGTGTTTCAGCAGAGATTGATGTCTGGTTTATGGGGATAATAGAAGTATTTGTGTCATCCATGGTTGGTCCCTTGTTTCAAGACCAATTCCCAGGTGAAGATTAATGGGACGGCTGAAAAGTTAAAGGAAGATTTTAGCTTTCAACCTTGCTCTGATACCATGTTTACTTTTAAGGTTTAGGGTTGGATGTATACTCTGCATATTATTCTTCTCCTGTGGAGGGATGCCTTATATAGGCAAATATATATATGTCGGTTACATCTTTCCTATTCTGAAAGGAATACAACAATGTATATACTTTCAGGACTCCTATAGAGTATGCCTTTTATATATGGAAAACTACCCTCTTATTTGGCTAATTACATGTTAACAACATCACCCCCAGTACACCCTACCTAAGGTAAGCTGCATTATTGTTTGATTGTTTTTTTTAAGTCAGGTTTCTATTCGTTGGTCTTTTCTAAGGTTCAAGGTAGATCTCTCTTCATGAGAAAGTCTCTACCTTATTGAGTTAAATCCTAACCGTTCTAAAGTCTGATTTTTAGCATCGCATTTTTACACTTTGTATCTGTACTTTATCATGTAATTTTACACCCCACAAATATTAAAGTCTACAATATCTGGATCCTAAAAAAAGATTGGAAAAAGATTTTTGAGATGTTGGCCAAATCCTAATGGATAATCATAAATTGGTAACGATATCTATTTTTGGATTTTTAAAACATGAAAAGGATGCAATTTTTGTTTTCTTTTATATGCTTGAAAAAATTTTAAGATTTGGCCGTATGCAAAAAAATATTTTTTCTTTTTGAAAATGTTTTGAATTTTTTTTTGAAACATTTCAGAGAAAACCGGGTATTTTAATACCGAATTTGTATTTTATAGTGTAAATATACAGCCCGATATTATACAAAATTGGTAGAAAAATATGAGAGAAAAATAAAAAAAAATTCAATGTTTTTTTTTAAAAAAATTTAGAATTTGTTTTTTGTTTTAAATAGGGGTCGGGTCGGATCCAGCCCAGCCATTTGGGCTGGACCAAAACTGGCGTGGCCCAAAGCTGAGCTAATTATTTTGGTCGCTGCATGCAGCAACTTCAGCAGTGAACAACGGGGACGGGTGATGCAAGGCAAGGATGGATGACCACCTGAGGTGGTGAGGGTCTGTGGTCGTGCTGGTGGAGAGGATGGTGTCGTCGCTGGCGGCTGCAGCGGCTTTTTTTTTTAACACTCAAAATGGTGCCGTTTTAGGTTTGAATTAGGGATTTTAACTGATTTTTAATTTAGTCCTCCAGCTTTCAATTGCTTTCGATTGAACCCCTAATTGACCCTAAACTTTTGATTCAATGCAATTAGGCCCCTCAGAACTTCAACTTCAACCTCGTATTTACGCGCCTTTTGCAATATGATCCTTGGTCTCGGATTTAAGCAATTTAACCCCTAATTGACCATTAAACTTTCAATTTCACCCCCGGTGTTTTGTCGATTAAGCCCCGTAGTTTGACGCCTTTCCTTGGCAGCGAATTTCTTCAATTTAGCCCCTAATTGACCCCAAAACTTCAATTTTCTTGCAATTTGGCCCCTAATTTCAATCAATTAAATTGGTAAAAATTAAATTTGATCTCTTAAAATTCCAATATTTTCAATTAAGCCCAAATTAAGCTCCCAAACTTAATTTTTCACCAATTAAACCTCAAATAAAATTAATTTGACCCATTTAAATTAATTAAGTCCTTGCACTTAATTAAATCCTTCAATTGGACCCAAATTAATTCTTAAACATAATTAAAATTCAATTTGGCCCATGATTAAATCAAATTGGCCTATTAAAAATTTAATTATACCATTGGACTTAATGTTTATGCAAATTCGTCCAATAATCATTTAATTTGACCTTGAATTTGTATTTTTTCTTCTTTTTTGGGCATAATAGGGTACAATTAGGCCTTGAATTTCCTCCAAAATTACAGCTTGATTCCCCGGTTTGCTTTCTCCACGTTGTCGGCCATTATTATTATTTTTTTTTTGAAAAAAAAATTGATTTTTGAAGAATAACCCAGAATTGAGTTACGACAATAGACAGACCAGCAATAATGTAAGAGAACATGCCATCTTTGTCATGCAAGAGATCAATCAGATCAAATAGAAGTAATGATAATAAAATGGGAGTGAATTTGATAAACACCAAGGGTCTTACAACAATGTTGGCGGAACAAGTTCCCATTCAAAGAAAGAAATTCTAGTAAATGATACGTTGTTTCAGAAACCTTTGAACAAACTGTAGGCTGGAGATGTTTGCATTTGCATCAGATTCCATCCTTGGTTTACGTACTTGGTTGCTGCACTTGCATCAGATTCTTGCTTGAACTACAATGTCCGGAAAGAATGTATAAATTGAATGGTTTAAGCTGGCCATTGTACCTTCCCTAAGCAACTTAATGACTCTAGAGGGAGAAAAGAATTCCCATCCAAAGTATAAAAGGTAAAAAAAAAATGATTTATGGAGTAACATGATTAGCTTGCTCTCGTAAATTTTGGAATATTTCTTCCGAGAACGCGAAAGGAAAGAATATAGGGCATTTCTTAGGGAACACAGGTATCCCAAAAACCATCATGAAAGCAAAGCTCTTTTGCTTCAGCACATGAATTTATGAGATTCCATGGCCTTTTCCGATGCACTATATATACACATCAAGTAATAGGTCATATGAAGCATCATCAAATCATAAGCTCCCCTTTTTTATTTCTCCTCTTTTCTCAACCAATCAATTACTCCCAGATTTACAATCCTTTTATTTCAATTATATCCTCTCTCAACCATTCGATCCTTAGTTCTGCATAATATGGCTGATGCTCTTGTTTCTGTAGTCTTGGAGCAGCTAAGCTCAATCATTTTTCAGGAGGTGGGACAAGAAGTGAGGCTCGTCGTTGGTGTCAAGAACGAGGTTCGGAAGCTTACCAACAATTTTCAGGCCATACAAGTTGTGCTTGCCGATGCAGAGGAAAGACAGTTGAAGGATGACTCCATCAAACATTGGATAGATCAGCTCAAAGGCGTATCTTATGACATGGATGATGTTCTGGATGAGTGGGGCACGACAATTGCAAAATCACAAATGAAGGTAAATGAGCATCCCCGCAAGACTGCTAGGAAGGTATGCTCCATGATCTTCTCTTGCCTTTGTTTTAGAGAAGTTGGTTTGCGTCGTGATATTGCTCATACGGTAAAAAAATTGAATGAAAGAATAGATGGCATTGTGATTGAGAAAGATAGGTTCCACTTCAAATCATCTGAAGGGGGAATTAAACAGCTTGAACATCAAAAAACCACTTCTGTTATAGATGCAGCAGAAGTTAAAGGTAGAGAAAATGATAAAGATAGGGTGAAGAAAATGTTGTTGAGCAGTGAGAGTAGTCAAGGTCCAGCCCTCCGTACAATCTCTCTAGTAGGGATGGGAGGGATAGGAAAGACAACCCTTGCTAAGCTAGTTTATAATGATCATGAGGTGGAGACCCATTTTGAGAAGAGAATATGGGTTTGTGTATCACATCCCTTTAATGAGACAAGGACTGCCAAGGAAATCCTTGAAGCTCTTATGGGGTATGCCCATAATTTAAACAAATTAGAGACTTTGCTGGGAAAAATACAACAATCAATTAGGGAAAAGAAATTCTTGCTTGTCCTAGATGATGTATGGAATGAAGATTCCACAAAGTGGGAGCAACTGAGAAACTTCCTCGTGTGTGGTTTGCCTGGAAGTAGAATTCTGGTGACCACACGTAATAGGAATGTTGCAAATTGCATGGGCTCCTTACCCACTGACATTTTAGAACTACGACTTCTCTCTACGGAGGAATGTTGGTCAATATTCAGTCAATTCGCATTTTTTAAAAAGACCAGTACCAGAGAGCAGGATAATTTAGAAGATATTGGTAGAGAAATTGCATCAAAGTGTAAAGGATTGCCTCTTGCTGCAAAGATTCTAGGAAGTCTTTTGCGCTTCAAAAGAAGCAGAGCAGAGTGGGAAAGTGTCTTGAACAGCCATGTTTGGGAGATAAAAGAAGCTGAAAGCAATCTTTTGGCTTCTTTATGGTTGAGCTACTATGACTTGCCCTCTGAAGTGAGACGATGTTTCTCATATTGTGCAGTCTTTCCAAAAGACTTCACATTTCGGAGGGATACTTTGATCAAACTGTGGATGGCCCAAGGTTTCCTTCAGGAAACACAAAATAAAGAGATGGAAATAACGGGTGGCGAGTTCTTCGAAGCTTTAGCGGCACGGTCTTTCTTTCAAGATTTTAAGAAAGAAGAGGGTGGTGATGGTAGCATTTATGCTTGTAAGATGCATGACATGGTGAATGATTTTGCACAAAGTTTGACAAAAAATGAATGTTTTAGTGTAGAGATTGATGGTCCGTCTGAGTCGAAGATAGACTCTTTTTCTAGAGATGCTCGACACTCCATGGTAGTGTTTAGAAATTATGAAACCGACCAATTTCCTACAACCATTCATAGTTTCAAAAAGCTTCGCAGCCTTATTGTTGATGGTCATTTTGCATCGATTAATGCAGCCCTACCTAACCTAATCACTCATTTAAGTTGTCTAAGAACATTGAGGTTGCCATGGTGTCAAATAGAAGAAGTCCCATCCAACATAAGAAAGTTGATACACTTGAGGCTTGTTGACTTGTCTGGTAATCAAATCAAGGAGTTACCTGAAGCAATGTGTGAATTGTATAATATGCAAACTTTAGATGTCTCGTTTTGTAATGAACTTGAAAAGCTGCCTGATAACATAGGAAGACTAGTCAAATTAAGACATCTCAGTGTTCGTAATTATTGGGGTGACTCGTGGTTTGTAAAGATGAATGGAGTTGAGGGGTTAATTTCTCTTCGGGAATTAGATGAGTTTCATGTGAGTGGTTGTGATGAAGTGTCTAATATTGGGGATTTGAAAAACTTGAACCACCTTCAAGGACCTCTGAGGATAAGATGGTTGGGAGATATGAATGATCCAGATGAGGTTAAAAAAGCAGAACTTAAAAGTAAGAAACACCTCACTAGTTTAGGTTTATGGTTTGTATCGAGTACAGATAGAAGGATAATTCGCGATGATGAAATCCTTGAAGCCTTAGAACCACCTCCAAACTTAGAATCTTTGGAGATACGTTATTACCAAGGAATCATCCCAGTGTTTCCTAGTTGGATTAATAAACTAAGAGTTGTTACACTCTGGAAGTGGTGGAAGATTGAGAATCTACCTCCTTTGGGGAAGCTTCCATCTCTTGAAGAATTAACTGTAGGTTGGATGGAATGCGTGAGAAGTGTGGGGCGTGAATTCTTGGGATTGGAAGTTGATCGCAAGGATGGTGAGGATAGTGACATTAGTATTGGAGAAATGACATCATTATGTATTATTATTGCATTCCCCAAGTTGAAAAGTCTTTCCTTTAATTTAATGAGAAAATGGGAAGAGTGGGAAGGAAAAGGAGGAGAAGGAGGAAATGAAGATAAGACAAATATCTTCATTTCAATTATATTGCCATCTCTTCGTTCCTTGTGTATTTCAGGTTGTCCAAAATTGAAAGCACTTCCAGATTACATCTTCCAGTCAACAACTCTAAAGGAACTGCAAATCAGAGGAAGCCCAATTCTAGGAGAACAATTCAAAGCAGGAGGGAAGGGTTGGCCCAGCACCTCTCATACCCCAAACATCACATTTGAGGTAATTGATAGAAAAATTTATCCTTTTACCTCACATGTTTTTTTTTAATATTTATCATTGCTTAATTAGTTTTATCACTTTATATATAATTTTAGGAAACTCTTCTACTTCATTCTTCAACTTAATTTCTCCTCTTAATTGGCAGTATTAGGAGCTTTATAAGTCGCACCATGGATCGATTTCGTTAAAGATCGGCTACAGGTAACTTATGTCGACATCTCTTTTATTTATATATTTAATTTTTATTTTGTGTGTGTTCCTATTGAATTTTTTCTATTTTAGTATATATCCATGAAGTAGACATCTTTAGCTAATAAGAACGTGTGGTTTTACTGTGTACTTAATTTAATAAAAGCAGCTTGAATTAAAATGAATAATAGCTTTGATGAATTAAGAGTATGATCCATCAATTTCATAGTTCAACTATATAATCATCTTTCTTGAATGCCATGCAGCCAAGCAACATGGGGAAATAATCACAGCGCTCAAATCCATCGGATGAGGAGATGTGTATATATCCTTTAATTAATTATATTGTTTCTGACTTTGCTTCTTTTTATTTTACTTATTCTTGTAGCCCTCTCTGTTTCTTATAATAGTTTGAATATTATCTGTACATTAAAAAAAAAAAAAACAAAGTTGTTACCTTATCATTTAAATTAATAATAATCTTTCTGTGATTGTCCCGTGGTTTTTCCCCTCATTCTGAGAGGGTTTTCCACGTAAAATTATTGTCTCCTTTCCCTTTTCTCCTGTTCTGCTATTTTTGTTTTTTTTCCCTGCTTTCACTACATTAAAAACTTTACTTAAGAAGCAGATGCTGTTTTTTAATAGCCAATTACTGACATTAAGAGACTCATGTTTTAGATTTTCTCCATCCCCATCTCTTAAAACATAAACATGTTTTGAGCCTTTCAATCAACATTGTATATACACCAGAGTTACTCAATACTTTCATTGACTTCTACCATCAATTGGGGCTTGATATGAATTTCTGCAACAATCAGTCGAATTTGATTTCCGCGGCTTCATTAACAAGCACTAAGCAATCTGACTAGCTAGTTACAAATGCTTGAAGATGTTGATACTTAATTCTAATACAAGGATACTGATGGTGACAAGAATTATCACACCTCTGCAGCATGGGAATCAGCCTTATCGAATACCGAAGAGTTTATGAAATTATTAAGGACAGATCTCTGACACTCACAGCACTATTTTCATCATCTATGTCACTTGTTTGAGTCTTGGATTCAGATGCATGTCAAAGCTTCAAGTAGCCAAAGAAAAAAACTCCATCCTAGGATAAGGGAACGTGTGCTTTTCAAGCGGATATAGGTTGCAGGAATGCCCTCTCTTCGTTCCTTGTCTATTATGAATTGCCCAAAATTGAAAGCATTTTGCAATCATTCATTAATGTGGAGAAATGCTTATTCCAATATAGTCACAGCCTCCTTCACAACACCTGCTATTGTCACTGTGACAGCTCTAGTTACTGAAATTAGAGATGAGAATGGGCATTCACAGGTCAGATTTTCTATTATCCATGAATAAAAAATTTAAATATTCATAAATTATTCATCATATTTTATATATATATATATATATATATATATATGTTTTTTATATCAATATTAAGATATGTATATATTATATTGTATTAAAAAATCTAAATATATTATTTATATAATATAAATATATATTTCAAGTTAGGTTCGGGCAGAATTCGGGTCGAATTTGACAATATTCATTCATCATCTATTATCTATCAGTCCAAAAAATATCTACTCATTCAAGTTGGGTCGGTATCCATCGAGTTCTAATAAGAACTTGGATTAAATTGCTGAAATAAGAACATACGAATTTGTGAATATTGTATAATAGAAGAAGTGAAATAGAAAACTAATTTCCAATCCTCAAGCAATTCATATAATTAAATCACAACTCTCGAATCACTTCTTCGAAAACATGGAAAACAAAAAAACCCCCGAGGTCCACAGAAAATTCAGTGGGAAAGGAAAACGGAAGGTTTGTGCAATGAAAAATGCCAGCGCTCCCCAAAAGAAAAAAAACATCAGCGGGCAACTCCGAGCAACATGCCATGAATTATCAAAGTAACTAGTTTTGCTAAATTCACGCCATGGATCCAAGACAAGAGAAAGAAGAGCAGTTGCAATTGCCATCACTGTAGTCACATAGCTCATCAGTGTAAGTGGATTTCTCAAACCTGAATACATCCCTAAAGCACCATTATTTAATTTGTAGAATTACAGTATATATAACACTTACAATAAAATGTAACGAGTTACTAACCAAGGCCAAAATGTTACGACATAAATTGACATTTACAATCTATGAGACTTGATGCGGGCACTGTCTGTGGCCCGATGTAGTCTTGGTGCGTAATGCCACAGTTGCTTCATCTTTGCAATTATGGAACCTGCAAGTATGTAGGCTCGTCGTGTTTAGGAATAAACTGTACTCAAATCAACCTTTCAGTTGGTGGACCATGAACCTTTTAAGATGCTCATGAACCTTATTGAGAAACAGAATGGCTCGACCAAATCTATCTTTCATATAATTGCTAATTATTATAGAATGTATCTATATAGGAAATATTATAAGTATACTATATAGGAAATATTATAGTCATACTCTTGTGTTGTAACCTCCACCATTATTATTGTACATTACCCTACATATATATAGAGAAAAGTTTAGCTAACCAATAGGATAAGCCTCCCAATTATTCTCTCCCTCTCCCCACCTGTAGGTGGCCTCCTCTCTCCCTCTCCTAAATGGACTTTGCTATTGTTACCGCCTTCCCCCCCCACCCACCAAACCGGCGGTGCAGCCCAGTCAGTATATCTCATCAATCGCATGCCCACTCTTGTCTTCCAAAATCAGTCTCCTTTTGAATGTTTATTTAATCATACCATGCTCATAAGTTGGATTTCCGTTCATCTTCATATGTGTTCTTAGAGTATAGTTCATCTCATCTTGGTTATCATTGTCTTGATTTAGCGTCTCATGTTCGTTTTCATTAAAATATATATATGTCTCCCGTCATGTTCGTTTTCATGAAAATGTGTTTCCACTTGCAAAATCTGAACAGATAGCTCAACCCACATCCACCTATACCCAGCCTATACACTTACCCACCTTGATCACCTCCCTCGTTTTTCACCCAACAGCACCGCCACTCACCCCTCCCATCAACTCTACCGCACCTCCTGCCCCATAGAAACAGCCACCCCATTCCCCACCTTTATCTGCCACCATACCACCGCCACACAGCCTTGCCTTTATGTCACCATCTGCATGTTTTTCTGATGATCATTATGCAAGCACAGGTTCTCCTCCTTAAAAATTGCATCTTTCCGAGTATGCTACTACCACCAGCACAGATTCTGCGGCAGGCTCTTCTTTTGCTGTTGCTGTGGACACAGGTTCTTTGGCAGATCCCTCTGCAAGTCTGGAACTCTTTGTTGATCTCTCCTCTTATCCGCTTCAGCAGCTTCCCAGTTCAAAGTTCTCTCCCCCTAGGTCTGCTGCCCGTCAACATCCGATGGTTCTTCGCCCACGGTTGCCAAAAACCACACTTCTCACAACGTCTGCAGCCTCCTCTGCTGCACCTATCTCTCAGGTAATGTCCTCTCCTACTTCTGAGCCCATTGCCTTCTCTAATGCTGACAGGTATGAGGCGTGGCATGGTGATATACGCGATGAAATTCAGGCCATACGCTCAAATAACACCTGGTCCTTGGTTCCCTTTAATCCTTCGATGAATGTTGTTGGTAGTTAGTGGGTGTATAGGATAAAGTGTCATGTGAATGCCAGTATTGAGCGATATAAGGCATGCTTGGTTGCTAGAGGCTTTACTCAGCAAGAAGGCATTGATTACTCTGAAACTTTCAGTCCAATTGTTAAGCAAGCGACCGTCAGATTAGTCTTCTCCATTGCAGTCTCGAGTAATTGGAAGATCCATCAACGTGATATTCATAATGCATTCCTCAATGGTGCTCTTGCTGAAGAGATCTACATGAAATAACCTCTAGGTTTTGTTGATTCTGCTCTTCCCTCTCATGTGTGCCAGTTGCATAAATCTCTATATGGTTTAAAACAGGCCCCACAGGCATGGTACACTCGTCTGAGTGACTTTCTGCTTTCATTGGTTTTCATGCTTTCAAGGTTGACACCTCCCTATTTATCTTGTATGTTGGTGCTGATATCTTCTATCTTCTAGTTTATTTTGATGACATTCTACTTACGAGTAGCAACTCTACTATACTTCACCGCCTAATACAGTTACTCAGCTCAGAGTTCAAGCTTTATGACTTAGGTGTCGTTCACTTTTTTTTTAGCATTGAGGTTCAATCCATTGCTATGGGTCTAATGTTACGACAACATAAGTATATCATTGACATCCTCACTCGGGCTAATATGACTTTGTGAAAACCCTGGAAATTTATAATTTAAATATGTAGATGTGTAAACCCTCTTGTAAACGTAAGACTGAAAGTGGTAATATTTCAATGAGTGATGGAAACCAAGATTAGAAATAATAGATAAATAATGATATATAATGGAAGAGATGACCTCTATAAAATGAATTTTGGTTTAGAATTCATAAGGACAGAGAAACTAGTAACGTGTTTTGATGGATAAAATAATGAGAAAAATAACAAAATATTTTTAGGAAATAAGTGAGGTAATAAAGAATGCATTATAATAAAGGATAGTGCAATGAAAAGGGTAGGACTGAAGGTACAAGCACCGATTAAAAATCAGTGACATTATTTTGAAATGGTAATAAGCCCGATAAATAAATAAAGGTGGAAATCCTAAAATGAATACATTTCAAAATAATAAAATGACCGTAAAGGTTTAGAAGGATAATTGATATGATTTTTTGTGTGTGAAGATTGAACAAGAAAAATCTAGATTGTTTATGAAAAGTCATGAACTGAACAAGTTCACATTAGGAAGCAGAATTCTCAATCCAATCGTAGGATCGGGATGAAATTTTGCATAAAGTCTATTAATATGTTTTCCTACCTTGGTTAAATATCTCATCCCAATCGGAGTTTGGTAAAGACTAACGATTTAAGCAGAAATAAACCAGATAGTTTACATGAAAAATAAAATAAAATACATAAAGGCATGAATGAGGGACAAAATTGTAATTATGTAAAAAGGTGGCTATAAAACTTCAAAGGCCACCAGTTAAAAAAAATAAAAAAAATAGAGAAAAGCGGATAGAGAGAGCTGCAGATTTTGGAGTAAAACCAATAATGCTCTGGTGGCCATATATCTGGACTCCACCGTTGGATCATACTAAGTTGTCGATATGTTGTTCTTAATAAACTTCTCTACTAACTGACCGGAGGGATTGGAAGTAACACAATCCATTTGACAGAAATCATCATCGGAAGTTTCCTGAAAAACAAAAAGGAAATGCACCTGCAGGGCAGTTTGGTCACCGGCCGATTTCTCTCTCTTGCACCGTTGGATCATGCGCATTCTTGGCTATATGGTGCGCCTAGATGTTACCTTCATTCTGGACGGTGGAGATCGGAAACTTATTCTCGGGCAAGGTTTCGTGCATGTTGAACAGTAGCTCATCCATTTTCAGGTAAGCTTGGTTTTATGCAGATCTAGGAAAATCTAACCGTTGGATCATTATGATTTTGAGATATAGTATGCACAACTCTATGATATGTGGTCTGACCGTTGGGTTTAAAGCAATAATCATATATTGATGACTTATTGCCTTTTGAATCTATTGCTAGTTTTGGCAAAATGTAGCAAGCTTGATTAAATACATGTTTTGATGAAATTAGAATTGTGTGGGTGTAGGTTTTATGGAAGATGTAATGGTAAAATATGTTCTTGTTATTAGTATTATTATAGATTAATTGTGTATTCTTTATATGAGGGGAAGAATGATTATTGTGTAAGAATAGTACGGAACATTGCTATATGAACATATTGATTGAATACAAAGATAACTTGTTGGTTGTGGGGATATAAATGGGGTGGAACCATGAAGAAATTGAAATGAAAGAAATATGGAAAATAAAACATATTTAAAGCTAGCCATAAGTATTTTTGGCAAATTGATTAGTTAATGAAGATTGTCATGTATTCCAACTAGTAGGGTGAAATTATTGTTGTGATTATGATCTAAGAATATTAATTGTTAAGGTTTGCCGCATATGTTTAATCGCACGAGGAGAGAGCGAAAGAAAATGAATAGTTCATCATTTTGTTGTATTAATAATAATAATAGGAGAAAACCCGAAAGGAATGAGTTTCCTTATTTTTGGTCTAATCTTTGCTATATTGTAGAGGTAAGGAAATTGTTTGAATGTTTTGGAATTTGTGATTTAATGATGCCAAATGACCTTGGATGATGTTGTTTTTGCATGAAAATAAGTTGGAAGTTGAAAAGGATTTTCAAGGAATGAAAATCCTCGTTGTCCAAAATTTTAGCTATAAAAGAGGGGCTATTGTGATTGTTGATTTTGAGCCTTAAAACAAAATAATTTGGAGTTGGTTTCTTCATAAAAGTTGTATTTTCATGTTTTAGCCTTTCATAGAGATAAATCACGCCCAAAACTGAGTTTTACAGCTTTAGTTAGGATTAAGACACTAGATAGTGTTATGGGTTGGTTAAGCTAAATTGATTGGAATTAGACAATTTTTAATCTTTGCTTGGAATTGATGTTGAGTGATGGTTTTGATAACAAAATTATAAGAATGAATATAAACATGAAAATGAGTAAGAGTATGAGATCTTAAAGAAAATTCCTTGCGATTGGTTTGAGAATACTAGTTGAATGAGAATTAAATGAAGATGTGATGTTGGTTGTCTTGTTGATAAAAATTGAATCCCTGGTGGTACAGGGGAAGCTGTGGGGATTGGACAATTGCATGGAGTGGCAGCACGTGCACGTATTCTAGGTAGGTGATTCATCACCTTATTTTGTATTTATTAGTTTTTCTTAAATATTTGTGTTGTGTGTTTAATTGATGTTAAAAGAATGAAACAAATGAACAAGTTGAGTGATTATTACAAATGAGAATTATTGGTAATTTAAGAGAAATTACCGAAATTATTTGGCTAACAAAAAAGGTTAGCCGGGTGCTGGGTAATTCGTATGGAATTATCGGATTGATTATGGCAACCAAGATGGGTTAGCCAGATTTCTTGGGTAACTAAGAGAATTACCGGGTTTATTTGTTAACAAGGAAGTTAACTGGATATGGGGTAATTCGTATGGAATTACCGGATTGACTTTGGCAACCAAGATGGGGTAGCCAGATTTCTTGGGTATTTAAGAAAATTACTGGGTTTATTGGGTAACAAGGAAGTTAACTGGATATGGGGTAATTCGTATGGAATTACTGGATTGATTGGCTAACAAAAAAGGTTAGCCGGATGTTGGGTAATTCGTATGGAATTACCGGATTAATTGGCTAACAAAAGAGGTTAGCCGGATGTTGTGTGGAATTACCAGATTAATTGGTTAACAAAAGAGGTTAGCCAGATGCTAGGTAATTTGTATGGAATTACCAGATTGACTTTGGCAACCAAGATGGGGTAGCCAGATTTCTTGGGTAATTAAGAAAATTACTGGGTTTATTGGTTAACAAGGAAGTTAACTGGATATGGGGTAATTCGTATGGAATTATAGGATTGATTGACTAACAAAAGAAGTTAGCTGGAGGCTGGGTAATTCGTATGGAATTACCAGATGTACTGGTAACCAAGAAAGGTTAACCAAATGTGTGGGTAATTATATGAAATTACCAAAATTATTGGCAATTGAGATGAGTTAGCCGAATAGTTAAGTTTTGAAAAGATTATGTGAATTAATTGATTGAAGTTAGAAGTAGTAAATTCTAAATGTTATGAGTAAAATAATTAATATATGACTAAGATATTGAGTAAATTAATTAATGTGGTTATTGGGTAGACACAATGATTTGGAGATTGGAGGGGAATTGATAGATAATTGATTACCATAGTGTTGGTGGCTAAGAATACATTACAATGATACTTAACACCATAATGATGGTGGCTAAGGGCATAAATTGATACTTGGCACTGTGATGAGGGTGACCAAGGTTATGTGAAGGATGCTTAGTGACCGTAGTGTCGATAACTAAGATTGTGTGCAAATGATACTTGGTAACCATGGTTACAATGCATATGATGTTAATAAGAAAAATGAAAGGGATTCGGTACGAATGGAAGAATCAAATGGCATGGATTAGTTATCCAGGTTTGGATTGCTAATGGTATCGATGAGGTTTCATCGGTGCCAGTATTTCTTAAATTGATTAGCCTAGCCCAATATTAGAAGACTAATGATACTAATGAGATTTATTAGTTTCAATGATTACCTTCTAGCAACAGATTTAGAAAAGGGAAAATATTGATTAATTATTCCAAAAGATTGAGATAAGTTAATGATACCAAGAGAGGAATATCTTGGTATCAAGTGAGAATTGATTTATAAGGAGATGGTGTTCGAAAACCGTTGAGTTGTGTTGAGATTTCCAAGATGGAATTATTCTTGGCAAATGAGATAGGATATTAGATGGATATTGGTAATAGATGGAAAATATATGTTATAAAAGAGGTTTATGCCTAATTTTATATATAAAAAGAACTTCCGTAGAGATTATTGTCTGCTATTGTTATTGATTGTTACTATCTTTTATATTTATATGTACATGTTAATTTCTATTTTCAGGTCCATCAGGGTCGCGTCAAGGGTAATACTAGTTTAGTTATCTTTTGCTTTTGACCATGTAAATTATTTGTAAATTAAAAAACTTATCTCCTAAAACTTGAGATGTAATATTAATCCGTAAATTTGAATGTATGTCTTTAATCTAATGGTTGAAACTCTTAGTACCTTTTTGACCATGCATGTTTATAGTTGAAATTGAATCTTTTATTTGAATTACATTATATGATATTATTGAATAAGATGTGTTGTGTTGATGAGAATGAGTTGGGTTGAGACCCAGGATGATTGGGTCGTGATTTTGAGTTATGAGATGTGAGATATTAGAAGTGTAAACAGGGTATATGTCGATAACTTGGGACCTACCAGTATAGGGGAGACTCTGCTGAAATTTTGGTAGAAATTTTGGTGGAACCTGTATATCAAAAAAAAATTACCTGAAAATTTCCAATATATTGCGAAAAAGAATGTAGAAAAATCGGGGTTGTTACAAACTTCCTGCAAACCAGTTGATACGCCTATCTCTACTTCCAAAGTCACCATAACTACCATATCCTTTGTTTTCTAATCCTACATAGTTTCGTCAGATTGTAGGTGCTCTTCAATATCTCACATTTACGAGACTAGATATCTATTTTGCAGTTAATAGAGTTTGTTAGTTTATGCATGCTCCTAGAGATTCTTATTGAGGTGCTGTTAAACGCATTCTATGTTATCTACGGGGTATGGCCACCTATGGCTTACATATCACTCACAGTTCCTCCTTTGATCTATATGGCTTTACAAATGCAGATTGGGAAGGTAGTACTGATGATCAAAAATCTATGGGTGGTTATCTTGTCTTCTTTGGTCAGACGCTGATTTCATGGAAATCAAGCAATCAACGCACCATTGCTCACTCCTCCATCGAGGCTGAGTATAAAGCCTTAGCTGATGGCACTGCTGAGGTTATCTAGCTTCAGTATCTATTGAGAGATCTGCAGATTCGCTCTGCTTCTACTCCTACAAGTTTGGTGTGATAATCTCGGTGCTACTTTATTTATCTACAAATCCTATCTTTCATGCTCGTACTAAACACATTGAGGTTGGCTATCATTTTGTACGAAAGCGAGTTGCAAAGAAAGAGATTCAGATTTGTTTTATCTCCTCTCACGATCAACTTGTCGATGTTCTTACTGAATCGCTTCCTATTGCTCCATTTACTGCTTTTCGATTCAAACTTTAGGTCGATCCTCCACCCTCAGCTTGAGGGGGCATATTTTAAAATGTATCTATATAGGAAATATTATAGGTATACTATAAAAGAAATATTATAGTCATACTCTTATGTTGTAACCTCCACCATTACTATTGTATATTGCCCTACACACACACACACACACACACATATATAGAATAGGTTGGCTAACCAATACGTTAAGCCTCCCAATTATTCTCGACTCTAATCAAATGTTAGAGTTCAGTGAATTCTTGATCTTCTTTCTGTTTATCCATTTTTTCTGCTGCCATCTTTTTCTTCTTTAGATATGAAATAAAATAATGTCTCTAATTGGAAATGGAAGCTTGATTATAATTGTGTTGAGAAGGGAGAGATTATTGCGAGCGCAAAATTAACTTGTTGAAGTATAATTTTGATAAGCTTATTGAGCTTAAAGAAGACTGTAGCAGATGAAGCAGGGGCAATCTTACAGGCAAAATTGAGGCACTCTCTAATTTTGAAAATATTAGAAAAGCCTCGATAAGCACTCTCTAATTTCTCCTTTTTTTTAGATTAACGTGAGTGTCCGTGCCAGTTTGTACGCACCTCGAGTAATCACATGGGCCCTGAAGTTAATGAATATGTATGCCTTCAGTGGCCCTCCTTGTTTAATGAAGAAATGGTTATTGTCATTATTTATTAACAACGCGTGAGCAATGCCTCCTACTGATTAGTACTTAAAAGTGCATTTTTATCAAGGTTTTATATCATCCTTTTGCACTTGAAGTATCAATAACTCCTTAACTAAAACATGTTTTATAATAACATATCTAATAATATAAGATACCTTTAATTTATGGTAAATGTTCATCTTAAATGCAGGCCTATCACATAAATGAAAGAATTGATTGATGAGTTGAAGTACTGAAATTGAAAGGACAAAGAGATGGCCAAACTTAGAAAAGAGATGCTGGTTCAGTCCAAACTGGAATACTGTTCGGTAATTGGGTCATATCTGGAGCTGTAGATCTTGGATTTAGGTCCATTTTATATGGATGGAAAGATAAGATATAGGCCTACAACTTTCATGTGAAGCCCAAGATTTAAAAATGCCGTTTTTAAGTCCAAATTGCAGCAACAACAAAGAAGTCCGAATCTGTCCTGCAGCCCAGACACTGTTTAGTGTTCAGCCCATATCTCGAGTTCTAGAAGTCCAAATGATCTCAAATTTTTACCCTGGACAGATGAGACAATTCTCTAGAACTTTCATGATTTAAGTTTGTTCAAATTATGACGTCATCAATGATGTTTTTGGCAGACAAGAAGATAAGGATTGTCACCAAGTCAAGATGTGGCCACCCACTCATCAATTAGTCAACAAATCAATAGTTCTGAATTTTGGCCTATAAAAGGAGGCATTTGCCATGTATTTAGGCATCTTGGTGTTCAGATCAAGATCATGCTCTTGCTCTCTCTTTATATTTTGTAATGCTTAAGTTTTGCTTATATTAATTTCTTGCTTATGCTTTTCATTTCCTTTCCTTGTTTATTTATGTTTCTTTCTTTCATTATGTGTTGCTAAGTTAATTATGTCAAGGTGAAAAGGGTACACTAATGGTGTAAGAATAAGTATAATATAAACTTAACATGGACCTTAATGTTGGATACTAACATGCTTTATATTTGTTATCTTGTTCACTTTTAATACTTTGCTTGTTAAATGGTTAATCTAGATTTATGTTGTATAACACTTGGTACAACAAATACTTGGCACTTTCATAGCCCATACTGTATGGTATAACCGACACCTGAGCTATGAAAGGAACTTGATTTGTTGTTAACATAAGTTATAATCATGAATGCCTGACAACATTTACAAGTATTAGCATTATTCGAATAAGATAACTAATGTAATCATGTTAACAATTTATAATCCGATTAGAACCTCCTTTGTGTGTGGTTTCCAATTGAATAAAAAAAGGGTTTATACTATACTTGTTTGAAATACCATTAGTGGATCCTCTAACCTTGACATTTGTTGTTATCATTGTTTAATCCTTACGTTAATCTTCCATCTCAAAGTTCTCATCAACTTCTTCTTCTTCTTTATTATTATTATTATTACTATTATTGTTGTTGTTATTGTGTTCTTTGTTAACTATAATTTATACAATTAACCTCTCTGTGGTTCGACCCCGGTCTTGCCGGGTTATTTATTACTTCGACACTCCTGCACTTGGGAGAAGACATCAATCTTTTGGTCGTGTCAAGTTTTCAGCGCCGTTGCCGGGGAGGTAAATTCTTGTACAAATTATAGTATTTATTTTATTTTCTCTTTTCACTTTTCTTGTATCTAACTTTGTTTATTTTTTTTGTTTTGTTTTGTTTTCTTCTTCTTTTTATTCTCTTTTTACACGTGCATGAGAGTTTGGTCACGTACATTAAGTGGTAGACTTTGTAGGGTATCCTCATCATTTTCAGAAAATATGGCCGAAGAAGATAACCAATCGCTTCATAATGAGAATAATGAGAATATTCGGGTTAGAACACTTAGAGACCACATGAATCCCACGAGAACAAGTGCACCCTCATGCATAGTTTTTCCCCCTGATGCATCTCATTTTAATTTTAAGCCAGGCATTATTCAACTTTTACCTTCTTTTCATGGTTTAGATTTAGAAAATCCATACTTGCATTTAAGGGAATTTGAGGAGGTCTCAGAACACCTATAATGACTCAAATTGTAGCATGAACACCATTAGGTTAAAGATTTTTCCTTTTTCATTAAAAAGATAAAGCTAAAACATGGCTACAAAATTTGAGACCTGGATCCATTCGTGCGTGGGATGATATGCAACAACAATTTTTAAAGAAGTTTTTTCCATCTCACAGAACAAACTCTTTCAAAAGACAAATAATCACTTTCTCTCAAAAACCAGGAGAAACATTTTACCAATGTTGGGATAGATATCGAGACTTGCTTAATACTTGCCCCCATCATGGTTTTGAAACATGGAGATTAGTTTCACATTTTTATGAAGGATTAACACCTAGAGACAGCAAATGGTTGAATTGATGTGCAATGGAAGTTTTGAGGATAAAGACCCCAATGAAGCCATGGAATACCTAGACTTGCTAGCTGAAAATGCACAAAATTGGGACACTACAGGGAACTTATGAGGCACCAAGTAAAACCCAACCTCATACATCTAGTGGAGGTATGTACAACCTTAGGGAAGATCATGACCTCAAGCCAAGTTTGCATCTTTAGCTAAAAAAAGTCGAGGCATTAGAATTAAAAAAGAGTGGTCAACTAAAATCTGTTCAAGACATTGTGTGTCAAATCTGTGAAACCAATGAACATTCAACCCATGACTGTCCAACTTTGCCCTCTTTTAGGGAATGTCTCCATGAACAAGCCCATGCATTAAACAGTTTCCAAAGGCCCAATCATAACCCATACTCGCAAACATACAACCCTGGTTGGGGAAATCACCCAAATTTCAATTGGAAGAGTGATAACAATAATGCACAAACTTCACAACCACCATTTCAAGCACACCATAACTTCCAAAATTCTCATGGATATGCACCTCCTTATGCTCCACCTCCTAGAAGAAATCTTGAGGAAACATTGCATGCATTCATGGAAAAGCAAGAGGCAATTAACACTCAACTTGCTCAAAGCATGACAGATTTTAAAGATACTCTTGCAAAATTGACATCAGCTCTCAGTTTCCAAGAGAAAGGTAAGTTTCCATCTCAACCACAACAAAATCCAAAGGGGCAATACAATGTGAATGCAAGTAGTTCTGGAATCCAACACATGGATCAAGCCAAATCAGTCATCACTCTTCGCAGTGGTAAGGTTATTGAAAAACCCATTCTTGAACCTTGTGAGAATGATGATGAGTCAATCTCTCGAGGGTAAGGAAGGGGTTGAATCGATCATTGCAAAGAAAAGACCGATTCTCGCCAAAGACTTCCATTTCCTCATGCCATGACCAAACAAAGAAAAGTCAATCACAACTCTGAAATCCTTGAAACTTTCAAACAGGTAAGGATCAATATACCTTCGTTGGATGCTATTAAACAGGTTCCTTCTTACGCTAAATTTTTGAAAGATCTGCGAACCGTGAAGAGAAAACCTGAATGTGAAAAAGAAAGCCTTTTTTAGCCGAACAAGTAAGTGCTATTCTTCAAAACAATAATGCTTTGAAATATAAAGACCCTGGTTGTCCTACAATTTCATGCTTTATTGGAGAACATAAAATTGAAAGAGCTTTACTTGATCTTGGAGCCCAGGTGTGAATTTACTTCCATATTCCGGTTTTTCAAAGTCTCAATCTAGGTGAGTTAAAACCAACTCGTGACTCTTTTACTTGCCGATAGATCCGTAAAAGTGCCTAGGGGAATAATTGAAGATGTGTTAGTACAAGTCGATAAATTCATTTACCCCGTGGATTTTATTGTCTTGGATACACAACTGTTGAAGCATGTAATTCATTTCCTGTTATTTTAGGACGTCCGTTTCTTGCAACTTCTAATGCATTGATTAATTGTAGGAATGGACTAATGAAGCTATCTTTTTGGAAACATGACATTGGAGATGAATATTTTCAACATTTGCAAGCAACCTGGAGATGATAATGATTTACAGGAAGTGGACTTTACTGAAAAATTAGTTCATGACCAATTTCAAACCACTTCCAGTGAAATTGAGATTGATGAATCTGAAGATTTGCAAATGGTTTATTTTCAGGAAGAATCAAAGGCAAATAGTTGGAGACCAAAAATTGAGGAATTGCCACCACGATCAATTGAGTCCATACCTTCAAGTGTTCAACCACCAAAACCGGATTTGAAGCCATTACCATTCCATCTCAAATACTCATTTTTGGGAGAAAATAAAACTTTTCCGGTAATAATCTCTTCCAAACTTAATGCACATCAAGAAGGTAAGTTATTACAAACTCTGAAAAATCACAAAAATGCATTAGGATGGACCATAACTGACATAAAAGGAATTAGTCCTTTGATTTGCACACACAGGATCTATTTGGAGGAAAATGCTAAACCCTCTAGAGAAATGCAACGAAGGCTTAATCCTAATATGAAAGAAGTAGTGAAAAATGAAGTCATTAAGCTTCTAGATAATGGAATCATTTATCCTATTTCTGACAGCAAATGGGTAAGTCCTACCCAAGTTGTACCCAAGAAGTCTGGAGTCACTGTGATAACAAATGAGAAAAATGAGTTAATTCCAACTAGGAGTATTACTGGTTGGCGCATGTGC
This sequence comes from Populus deltoides, assembly GCA_015852605.2. Taxonomy (NCBI): domain Eukaryota; kingdom Viridiplantae; phylum Streptophyta; class Magnoliopsida; order Malpighiales; family Salicaceae; genus Populus; species Populus deltoides. The sequence continues at coordinate 173,013 of CM027587.2, read as the reverse complement.
ATTGACTATAGGAAACTAAATTCAATTACTAGAAAAGATCATTTCCCTTTACCTTTTATGGATCAAATCCTAGAAAGAGTTGCAGGTCATGAATTTTATTGTTTCCTAGATGGCTATTCAGGTTACAACCAAATTGAAATTGCATTGGAAGATCAAGAGAAGACTACTTTCACATGTCCATTTGGTACTTTTGCATATCGAAGGATGCCTTTTGGATTATGTAATGCACCAGCCACGTTTCAAAGATGCATGCTCAATATATTTAGTGATATGGTTGAACGTTTTCTTGAAATTTTTATGGATGATTTTTCTGTTTTTGGCGATTCATTTGATAATTGTTTGACTAACTTAGAAAAGGTTTTGGAAGTGTGAAGAGAAGAATCTTGTATTGAATTGGGAAAAATGTCACTTTATGGTAACAAACGGCATTGTACTTGGTCACATTGTTTCATCCAAAGGAATTGAAGTTGACAAATCTAAAATCGAGTTAATTGCTAACTTGCCAACACCAAAATCTGTTAAAGATGTTAGATCATTCTTAGGACATCTTTGGTTTTTATAGAAGGTTCATCAAAGATTTTAGTGTGATATCTAAGCCCTTGAGTAACCTTCTAACAAAGGATAATATTTTTGAATGGACTGAACATTGTGAAGAAGCCTTTGTTAAACTTAAAAACCTGCTTACTTCTGCTCCTATCATTCAACCTCCTGATTGGTCATTACCTTTTGAAATAATGTGTGACGCTAGTGATTATGCCGTGAGGTCTGTCTTAGGACAAAGAAAAGATAAGAAACCCTATGTGATTTACTATGCAAGTAAAACTTTAAATAGTGCTCAAATGAATTACACCACCACCAAAAAGAATTACTTGCAGTAGTATTTGCATGTGAAAAATTCGGGTCTTATCTTGTTGGCTCACCGTTATTGTTTTTAGTGATCATGCAAACATTGAAATATCTTCTTTCTAAGAAAGATTCTAAGGCTAGATTGGTTTGGTGGATTTTGTTACTTCAAGAATTTGATATCACGATCAAAGACAAGAAAGGCACCGAAAATGTTGTCACGATCACTTGTCAAGATTGACAACGATTCGAGATCCGACATCACACCAATCGATGACTACTTTCCCGACGAATCTTTATTTTCCGTCTCTACAATGCCTTGGTATGCTAATATTGTTAATTTTCTTGTTTCAGGACAATTTCCGGCTCATTGGAGTACCCAAGACAAAAGAAAGTTCTTGAATGAAGTAAAGAACTTTTATTGGGATGACCCTTATTTATTCAAATATTGTCCCGATCAAATATTTCAAGATGCATTCCTGACAATGAGGTAAGTAGTGTCATTAAATTTTGTCATTCTGAGGCATGTGGGGGTCATTTCTCATCAAGAAAGACCACTGCAAAAATCCTACAAAGTGGATTTTACTGGCCCACCATGTTCAAGGACTCACATGCCTTCTGCAAGACTTGTGAAAATTGTCAAAAGTTGGGATCTATTTCAAAACGTCATATGATGCCCTTAAATCCTATTCTTGTCATTGAGATCTTTGACTGTTGGGGTATAGATTTAATGGGTCCATTTCCTCCATCATTTGGTTTCTTGTACATATTAGTCGCAGTAGATCATGTTTCAAAATGGATAGAGGCAATTCCAAGTCGAAACAATGACCACAAAAACAAGTAATAAAGTTCTTGAAAGAAAATATTTTGAGTCGATTTGGAATCCCTTGAGCCATGATAAGTGATGGTGGAACACATTTCTACAACAAGCCATTTGAGTCTTTAATGAAGAAATATGGAATCACACACAAAGTTGCCACCCCTTATCACCCTCAGACAAGTGGACAAGTAGAGCTTGCTAATAGGGAGATCAAACAAATCTTGGAGAAAACAGTGAACCCTAATAGGAAAGACTGGTCTTTAAGACTTAATGATGCACTTTGGGCTTATCGAACTGCTTATAAAACATCATTAGGTATGTCACCTTATAGACTAGTCTATGGAAAACCTTGTCACTTGCCTGTGGAACTTGAACATAAAGCTTATTGGGCTATTAAAGCTTTCAATTCAAACCTTGATGATGCCAGTCAGCTGCGTAAGTTACAAATAAATGAGCTTGAGGAAATAAGAAATGATGCATATGAGAATTCAAAAATTCATAAAGCAAGAATCAAAGAATTTCATGACAAGAGAATCTTGAGAAATACATTTGATGTCGGTCAAAAAGTTTTGCTTTATAATTCTCGACTCCATTTATTTCCTGGAAAGCTAAGATCAAGATGGAGCGGTCCTTTTATTGTGAAACATGTGTATCCATATGGGGCCTGTGATATCGAGAATCCAAAGAATGGCAATGTTTTCAAGGTAAATGGACATCGTTTGAAAGTTTACTTTGACAATTTTTCAGTTGAAAATAACTCTATTGAATTGAGTGATCCTGTATATAAGGAATGATTCTTTTTCTCACATTATTTTGTGTTTTGTTTTGGTGTGAATTTTGTTTTGCTAGTCTCTCTCACCCCGGTCAAATGGCGGATAACGGTACTCCGTGACTTCAGTCGGTTCTTTCAGTTTCCCATAATAACTGATATTTGTATACATTGTGCAATTCTTGGCTCTTTCTCTCTTCTTTGAATCTCTTCTCTAATTCTCATTTGAAAATGGACACCACTCTTGAAAAATTGAAAAAGTACTTTCCCACTCTGCCTCAGAATGCGGTTACAAAAATTTACCGTGCTAGGTGTGCAAGATTGAGGTTGTTAATGAATCATGGAATTCCTGAAGATATTCGTTGGCTGATTGAAGCAAAGGTCCGATTATCCAGGTGAGTCCTCTAATTCTTTCATTTCACACATGCCTGGAACAGGTAAAAGCACTTTTGCAAAGAAACGTCGTGCAAAACGACTGAAAGTCTGTCACCGATGTGCTAGATGGACTTGTAATGCAACATGTCGTTCTTTAGGAATGGTATCTATAAATCGTGAAGACAAAATACAATTCATTAAGGATGGCCCGAGTAAGGGGTCTTTAGATAATCTTCTATTAACCCTTGAGACGCATCCTAGTGGAGATGTGCATCGTGCTATTCATGATTTATGGCCACAATTCCATAAAGAACATGATCGACTTAGTCTTGGGAATCTGACTAAAAAAGACCCTGTTTGCCAGGTTTTTAAGAAAACTGGATAGGAAGCCTATCCCCGACCCATAGAGGGCGTTTAAGCCGTTCTTGGACGTAAAACCAAGGGAAGATGTGAGCCACAATCACAACTACCTGTACATACACATGCTTTTCAAAATAAATAAATAAATAAATACATAAAGAGAGAGAGAGAGTGTGAGACTCCAGCTGGCCTATATCTAGGTGATATGATTGCATTTTCAAATCCTCATCTATAAAATCTTCTCTTCCTTCCCCTCATTTCTACTCAACCCTTACATTAGACAGATATAGAAGTGTGTAGAAATGGCAGGTCCCTCAAGTTATCACATAAAAAAATATTTGTGTTTTCGGTGGATCCAGTCCTGGGAAGGAAATAGCTTTTTTGGAAGCAGCAAATCATCTTGGTCAGGTACTAGCTGAGAAAAAGATTCATTTAGTGTATGGGGGAGGCAGCCTTGGGTTAATGGGGGGTGTGGCAATAGCTGTATTTTTAGGAGGTAGTCAAGTTTTGGGGGTCGTCCCCGAAGCTTTAACAAAAGGGGACATCATTGGAAGAACAATTGGAGAGGAACTACAGGTCTCCACAATGTTTGATCGAATGAATACAATGTTTAACCATGCTGATGCCTTCATTGCCTTACCAGGTGGTTTGGGAACATTGGAAGAGATCTTTCATATTTCCTCTTGGGCCCAACTTCACATTCACCATAAACCTATAGGTTTGCTCAATGTTAATGGTTTTTATGATAATTTGTTGTCTTTTCTTGATCAAGCTGTGGAACAGGGAATTTCTAACATCTTCAAGACGACAAATCATAATCTCTTTGCTCTTGTTGAGCAATTGATCGACAAACTACAATCTTTCACCCTCGTAATTGATCCTTCCATGAGTCGCATCAATTGGTTAACTACAGAAAGCCGTAAAAAGCTTAGATTGGATTTGAGCCTTCGTTTGTGAATCCTTGTGTTTTTTTAGTTTTATTATTAGCATATTATTTTGTTTTGTTATTTCTTATATTTGTTTAAGTGTGTTTTGGTTTGTCAGTGTTCGTTGTTTTAGGTGATGTCTTCTATACTCTATCTTTCTACCTTAGGACATTGAGGACAATGTCTCATTTTGGTTGGGGGGAGAGGGTAGTAGTATATAAAAAAAAAAAAAAACCATTTGGCTAAACTGTTCTTACTAGGATGGCAGAGTAAGGGGGAATTTTATTGACTCTTGAGACGCATCTTAGTAAACATTTTCTAATGGTCATTTGCAATATTCATAACAAGGCCTATTAGAATACTTCTTGAAATATTCAGGTTTACAAACTCTCGCATTCTTATCACATGATTCTGCTCATATACTCATTTAACAAGTATTCTTAAACCTTCATTTTCACACACACACTTTAACATATGATTGTGGGTTGCACATTGGATTATTACATTATTTATGTTCTTTTGTTAAAGGTAACAACTAAGGGATAGGGATAGTCTATAATTTGCAAAAAAAAAAAAACAAAAAAAAACAAAAAAATAAATAAATAAATAAATAAATAAAAATGATGATAATAAAAACGTAGATAAGTTTGATTTCGTAGCCTCCCTAACCTAAGCAATTAAGCCCGAAGGGGTGTTTTAACACCTAATACCCTAAAGTCAACTGACTTGGGAGCTATTGGCCCAAAGCTTGTTACATGGGTTAAGGAGAAAAGCTTAAGGGAATCAAACATTGCACTATCTACGTATCAGTATCTGCAACCCGAGTTACTAAGCTCGTAGGGGTGTCTCAACACCTAATGCCCTAAGACCAACTGGTCTGGGAGTCATTAGCCGAAAGCTCGTTACATGGGTTAAAGATGCATTGTGTTTTAAGTATATGTATATATATTGAAAAAGAAAGAAAAAAAGAAAAAAAAAAGAAGATAATAATCCCAACCCAAGGAAGTTAACCTTAAACATTAGAACAGAATATTGTTTTATTCCAATAAAAGCCCCATCATCTATATTTTCATACATTGAGCACATAAAAAGGAAGGTTTATTAATATTTTGTTTAAGAGGTATTGAGCAGATATATAAATTTAAAGAGAGTTTGTTTATCCTGGATAGATTAATGGAAGTTGAATGATGAATGCCTTGCTTTGTGGAATTTGCAAATAGTTTTTCTATTTTAACGCTTTGATTACTAGGGACTAGTAATAAGCTGGTTGGGGGGTGTGATTAGTACTTAAAAGTGCATTTTTATCAAGGTTTTATATCATCCTTTTGCACTTGAAGTATCAATAACTCCTTAACTAAAGCATGTTTTATAATAACATATCTAATAATATAAGATACCTTTAATTTATGGTAAATGTTCATCTTAAATGCAGGCCTATCACATAAATGAAAGAATTGATTGATGAGTTGAAGTACTGAAATTGAAAGGACAAAGAGATGGCCAAACTTAGAAAAGAGATGCTGGTGCAGTCCAAACTGGAATACTGTTCGGTAATTGGGTCATATCTGGAGCTGTAGATCTTGGATTTAGGTCCATTTTATATGGATGGAAAGATAAGACATAGGCCTACAACTTTCATGTGAAGCCCAAGATTTAAAAATGCCGTTTTCAAGTCCAAATTGCAGCAACAACAAAGAAGTCCGAATCTGTCCTGCAGCCCAGACACTGTTTAGTGTTCAGCCCATATCTCGAGTTCTAGAAGTCCAAATGATCTCAAATTTTTACCCTGGACAGATGAGACAATTCTCTAGAACTTTCATGATTTAAGTTTGTTCAAATTATGACGTCATCAATGATGTTTTTGGCAGACAAGAAGATAAGGATTGTCACCAAGTCAAGATGTGGCCACCCACTCATCAATTAGTCAACAAATCAATAGTTCTGAATTTTGGCCTATAAAAGGAGGCATTTGCCATGTATTTAGGCATCTTGGTGTTCAGATCAAGATCATGCTCTTGCTCTCTCTTTATATTTTGTAATGCTTAAGTTTTGCTTATATTAATTTCTTGCTTATGCTTTTCATTTCCTTTCCTTGTTTATTTATGTTTCTTTCTTTCATTATGTGTTGCTAAGTTAATTATGTCAAGGTGAAAAGGGTACACTAATGGTGTAAGAATAAGTATAATATAAACTTAACATGGACCTTAATGTTGGATACTAACATGCTTTATATTTGTTATCTTGTTCACTTTTAATACTTTGCTTGTTAAATGGTTAATCTAGATTTATGTTGTATAACACTTGGTACAACAAATACTTGGCACTTTCATAGCCCATACTGTATGGTATAACCGACACCTGAGCTATGAAAGGAACTTGATTTGTTGTTAACATAAGTTATAATCATGAATGCCTGACAACATTTACAAGTATTAGCATTATTCGAATAAGATAACTAATGTAATCATGTTAACAATTTATAATCTGATTAGAACCTCCTTTGTGTGTGGTTTCCAATTGAATAAAAAAGGGTTTATACTATACTTGTTTGAAATACCATTAGTGGATCCTCTAACCTTGACATTTGTTGTTATCATTGTTTAATCCTTACGTTAATCTTCCATCTCAAAGTTCTCATCAACTTCTTCTTCTTCTTTATTATTATTATTATTATTACTATTATTGTTGTTGTTATTGTGTTGCTGTTAACTATAATTTATACAATTAACCTCTCTGTGGTTCGACACCGGTCTTGCCGGGTTATTTATTACTTCGACACTCCTGCACTTGGGAGAAGACATCACCTACTCACCGTCGACTCAGCATGACGTGGATTGGGGTTAAGAATGTAAAAACACGTCATACTTGATCGATCTCAATTGCCATTAATAGACCTCCTAGTGGTTTCGCTAATAAGAGAACATTAACATATTTGAAACGTGTTGACATCCTACCATACTGCCAAAAAAAAGGTGCACATGTACCACCCATCTGTGATTTCATGTCCATGACCATCTGGTGGAGTTATTCATAATCCGCCAAGAGTTGCTGATATTGCTTGGTGAGATGAGACGTGTGTTGTTTCAAGGCCACATTCTCTTCAGACTAGGTGCTCAATACTAAATGGGAGCTCCCAACGGATGGGACACTATAGGTCGCCTACAAGTTCTCAATCATAATGGTGGAGAGTCCGTACACCCAATTTTATCGAGTCCACCAGACGATCCTACCTCCATCCATAAATTCAGATCGAAATCCGGGTGGGTCTAAGGATCCTCCCCATATCTCTCCCTCAATAAGCTATTATATGTCTCCTGAAAATTAAAAAAGAAATCATCATATTTAATTCAAGAAAATAATAACATAAAAAAAATAGTTGAACGAACATACCATGAAGTGTTGAGTGCGGTTGTCGATGAACTGTTGCACGCCCCTTTAACGGTCTTCACTTCGCACGTATGTCTTTACAAATAGCTCTATGGGGCTCGGCTCACGTCTAAGAGATGTAGCCTGTAAGAAAAAAATGTTGCAAGTTAAATATATTTATAAATAACAACAAATTAATTAACGATAGATTTCATTAAAATTAATCTTACCATCCGCTTCGCATGTGATGAACGGAACGGAGCCGCCAGTGTGCGTGGTCACCAAATCATGAATTTTCTGGTTCTGGTTGTCGTCGCCAGACTGTCAGCGTCGTGTGAACCACTCATACAGCACGTGCTCGATATATTGTGCCCATATATCCTTCAGGTGTATGGCGGCCTGAAATCCCTTCGAACCACCACGTCATTCCAGTCTTGTAGATGGTTATCTCTGACATATTTTTTGGCTTTTTTCTACGCTTCATACCATAGTCACGCAACCTACTTCCATCAACGAATTTTATATGAGTTAGTGACAAATTAGATTTTAAAATATAAATTTTCTTAAAAAAATATCGTATCATTTTCGATGTTACCTAGTTGTCGCGTGATTTTCTCACACCCTTCTCTCAACATTGTCATGACCGTTATCCCACTCGAATTTGTTCAATGTATAAATAATTTATTAAAAATAAATCAATAATTTCAATAAATAAATAATTTATTAAAAATAAAAATAATAATTTATTAAAAATAAATAAAATTTGAAGTTAACACTAACCTCAAATCTTCGAAACCATGCATCGATATAACGTCTCCAATCAAGATGTCTGGAAACCTGGCTCCATTGAAATAATAGAATCTCCATCGATGATTTAAATGCCAATGTTATTACTCGGGCGGCCTCAATGTTTTTGAACTTGAAAATAAATAAAATTAATGAAATATTAATTAGTTGTTTACAAATTACGTTATAAGTATAAAAAATATACTAAAACCAAAACAAACTTATATTGAAAAGTCGTCATTCCTATATGCCTCGTACTTGCGAGTGAATTGACCCCGGTATGAAGGCACACCGCCTCTGTATTGTGGAACCACGCTAGAAGAGATAGTGTCTTAAGTCATCGCAGGTGCCTCTTCTTGGTCGGCACTTAAGGACACATCATCCTCGCTGCTAGAAGAACTAGCTGCGACCACTTGCTCACGACGTGCTTTTGATTTCGTTCTACACATCTACATAAATTTAATGAATAATTACATAACCAAATTTGATTATTTTAAAAAAAAATCGACAGCACCTCCCCTATATTGGAGACTACCCAAAATTTTCGAACGTGCAAATATTGATAATATATATGTCACAAACCAGTTGATTTTATTTTATTTATACCATGAATTTCATATTTTTCAATTTCATCTCATTTTCAAAATGATAATAAAATGTTTCTAACCGTAAAATAGAGAAAAACAAATCCTATAATAACCTAACATCTATACAAATTTAACAACAAAATAAAGAAAAAAAATAAAATTTAATTCTATATATTCAACTAACATCTATACAAATTTAACAATAACAATTAAAATTCATGCAAACACTTTATTATGCAATATATACAATAAAATTGAGAAAAAACAATTAAATTTAATCCTATATATTCAATTCACATTTATACGGAAAATTCAACAATAACAATTAAAATTCAACAAAATAATCAATTGTTATGGCAATAAAATAGGTAACAAATTAAAAAAATCAAAAACTAGACTTTAGGAATGAAAAATGCTTAATAGTGTGTTTTTTTTTAGGCTTTATCTACGTACAATACAAAAAAAAACAAAAATATATTGTTAATAAAACAAAGAAAAGACAAAAACTTGAAAATCATTAAGTAAATTGAATCACAATACATACCTTTTAAATTTTGAAGATGAAGATAGAACCACAGATGGAGATTAAAAGCAAAAAAAATAAAGAGATTTCGGATTGAAAACGAAAGAAACAAAGGAGAGAAAAAAATGAACTAAGGGGCGCTCACTGGAATTGATATTGTGATTTTTCTGACCGAATCACCGACGAATTATTAAATAATATTATTTTTAATTCATTCATCGGAGAATTCACTTTGAATTTTTCATTTCGCACTAAATTTTTTTAAAAAACCTCTAGAATTTTCACCATCCATCGGTAATTCTCTCGGTAACTTGAAATAAGTACACACGGTAAGAGATGCATTAATTACTTGCACTTTGAAATTTGCATTCCGTCGGTAACTACATCAGTAATTCAGAGGACATCGGTAATTTCAGAGGACTTTAATTGCCTTCACCAACAAGGAAGTGAACAGTTCACATCACCTCTAGAAAATACCGATGGACAAAATCCGTTTGTAGTTTCATCAGCGATGTGGACATGAGCAGTTCCCATCGCCTTTGGAAAATACCGATGGACACAATCTGTCTATAGTTCTATCGGTGATGTGGTCGTGAAGAGCTCTGATCGCCTCTGGAAAATACCGACGGGCACAATCCGTGTAGTTCCATCGGCGATGTGGATGTAAACAGTTCCCATCGCCTCTGGAAAATACCAACTACAAAAAATAAAGAATGATGATTTGTGTTGAGAAGTGAGGGATGTTTTGAGGGTTGGTTCTTTGCAAAAAAAAATTGGGGGGGGGGTGGAGAGTTCGTTTAGATGTAGGGATGGGGAAAAAGAAGGAGAAATAGGGGAGGGAGGGGCGGCAGCATAGTGATATGTTAACATTTACCGATGGAATCGCCAACGGAAATATTCCGTTGGTGATTCTGTTGGCAATTCTGCTAGTGAAGTGGACACGTCACTGTATGGAGATCACGGTTTGAATCTCTCCGTAATTTCATTTGTAAAATTACCCACAAAAACTTTCACGTCATTGCAGGCAAGGTTTGATGGACTCTTATTTTGCTCTCATTTTTTGATATAACAAAGTTGCTTGTTCGAGTGCAGGTGCACTACAATGAAATCCTAAAAATATATCTTGTCGTAGGAATTTTATTAACTTTTCTCACTGTCTGGAACAAATTAAATGACTCTTTGCAGGCATCTTCATTGACATTTATGAGTCCTGACAGTTATCTACCATTCTTACAAAAAGAATCATGTGGGAGAAAAAGGAACATTTTTATGTCATTCTGAAGCCTGGGCTGAGTGGAGTGGAGGAAAATGAATTGTTTAGTTATGACACCATCGTGAATGTCTATACCATATACCTGACTAAAACACATGGCATCACATGCACTTACCTATAATTACTAGATGCTAGTCTCTTCACATGTTTTAACCTAATATGGATGGTTTCTATATATATTTTCAGTAAGTGGATCTTAAACAATGAGTTCCTTATTCTAACCTTTTAACTGCTTGGTGCCTTTTTTGCTATTCTTATGTTGATAATGATCCTTAATCTTTTCACTCTTCTGACTGTGCATCATATTCCTCTCATTGCAGTCGACAGAAAAAGTTCTAATTTTGGAATATATGGATGGAATTCGTTTGAATGACTTTGAATCCCAAGAAGCTTGTGGTGCTAATAAACAAAAGATTGTTGAAAACAATAAACCATATTTGAAATTGAATTTGTGATGTTCGTTATTATTGCTAATTAACCAAAATCCTAAAGGATAATAATGAGAATGTAAAAGTAAAAAAAAACAATGGTAAAAGAGAAATGAATGTTGTCGATTACTGTTATTATGTTGTGAAATGTGATTGAGTATTGAATAATGATGGGTACTTGTGGATTCAGGAGGAATCGTAGAAGGAGTACAATAACAACAAGGGAGCACGAGCCAAGCTTCTATAGCATTTAGGTGTTCCACATTTATACCCTTCGTAAATAATAGTGTTTTTGGTAATCTATTTTATTTTGGATTTCGCACTTGTGGATGAAGCCAAAGGAAGAAAAAATATGTTGACATGAACAGGAAATGAAATCTGATTTTGTTTATGGAATTATAGATTTCTATCATGAATAATGAATTTAAAATAATCGGTTTTGGATTTGATTAGTTGGTCCTGAATATGGGCGGCTAATGATGTTGGCAAGATTTGCTAACATCGACATGACCATGATGGAAAGTTGAAGAATATTGAACTTGATTAACTATTCGAGTTAAAAATAGTTCATAATATATGTTATAACCATTTTTGGGTTATTCCCCAAAATTACATATTTTTTTCTTTCCAAAAAAACAAAAAAATAAATAAAAGTTGATGATGTGGAGAAAGCAGACCGAGGAGGAATTCAAAAAATACATAAAAATCAAGTTGTAATTTTGAATAAAATTTTAGATCAAATTGTACCCCACTATACCCAAGACTTAAGAAACAATACACATTCAATGTCAAATTAAATGATTATTGGACGAATCAGCATAAGAAATTAAGTCCAATGACATAATAAAAATTTTAATATGTCAATTTGATTTAATCATGGGCAAAATTAAAAGTTTAATCATGTTTAAGAATTAATTTGGGTCTAATTAAAGGATTTAATTAGGTGTAAGGACTTAATTATACTTTAAATGGGTAAAATTAATTTTATTAGGGTCTTAATTGGTGAAATATTAAGTTTGGGAGCCCAATTTGGGCTTAATTTAGAAGAATAGAATTTTAAGAGACCAAATTTAATTTTTACCAAGTCAATTGATTGAAATCAGGGGCAAAATCGCAAGAAAATTAATGTTTTGGGATCAATTAGGCGTCAAATTGAAACATTTTGTATCCAAGGACCAATCTATAAAAGGCGCCGAACTATAGGGGCTTAATTGATTGAAATCGAGGGTGAAATTGAAGAAATTGGAAGTTTGATGGTCAATTAGGGGCAAAATTACAAAAATCCGAGACCAAGGATCAAATTGAAAAACGCGCTCAAATTGGGAGCTCATATTGTAATTCGGCAGGGGCTTAATTGCACTAAATCAAAAGTTTAGGGTCAATTAGGGACGCAATTAAAAGCTGGAGGACTAAATTAAAATTTGGCCAAAACCATAAATTAAACTCCAAAACGGTGTCGTTTTGAACCAAAACAAAAAACAGACGACACATCGTATGGTTACTATTCATTATCTTCTTCTTTTTTTACCTAAAAAGTTGCTTATGTTGCCTACTTTACAGGTGCATTTAATGCCTTTAACTTTTACCAAATTTGACAAAACTTGCACGCAAATGATCACTTGACATCCCTCTTCAACCCAATATGGTCTGTTTAGGCCGATTGTCACCACAGAAGCCACAACATCCCTAAAATGGCCAACTCAGACAGCCTTGAAATATCAGATTTGACAGTTCATTGTGTCTGCTTTGAGCCAATGGTTTGGATCCACTTTCTCACCTGCAAAAGTGTTTCTTATTCTTTCTCCCTCTGCCACCAGCAGCCAACACCCCCAGAGAAGCCACCGTCCTCAGCCAAACTAGTGATAGTAGCCGCAACCCCTGAGCCAGGTGAGCTCCCCTTCCCTTGCTTCTTCTTATTCTCGTCCTCCATTCATTACATGAACAGTGGGCGTGAATTATAATTCACGCCCACTATTCATGTAATGAACTTTGGGTCGGGTTAGTTTTGGCCAAACCCAAATGGTTGGACCGAGCCTAACCTGGAACAAAAAAAAAAGTAAAGATTTGAGATCGGCCCAACCATTTTTGGTCAAGAACAGCCCACCCACACACACACACACACATTACAATATTATTATATTTTAAAAAATAAAAATTCAAAAATCCTCTCAAAAATACTGTGATTTTCTCACATGTATTTCTACTAATTTTGCATAATATCGAGTTGTATAAATACACTGTAAGATATAGATCCGGTATTAAAATACTTGATTTTCTTCAAAAAAAATATTCAAAATAAATTCAAAACTTTTAAATTAATTTTCCTTAAAAAAAAACAAACAAAAACTATTAATGTTTGTATGCATATAGTTAAATCCTAAAACTTTTCCAAGCATATATTCAAAAAAAAAATTTGCATCTCTCTCTTCTTTTAAAATGAAAAATGGATATCGTAACTAGTTTATGATTATCTATTAGGATTTGACCAAAATATCAAAAACTCATTTCCAATAATTTTTTTAGGGTTTAAATATAAACTTTAATAATATGTGGGTGTAAAACTACACAATAGAGTACACCGTCAAGTATTAAAGATAAAAAGTGTAAAATAAATACGATGCTAAAATTTTGATTTTAGAACAATTAATATTAGACCTGATGAGGTAGTGATTCTCTCACGAAGGGAGATCTGTCTTAAACTTTAGAAAAGACCAATAAATAGAAATACAACCAAGAAAAACAATCAAACAACAATGTAGCTTACCTTAGGTAAGGTGCATTGAGAGTGATGCATCTTTTCTATGCATAATCACTCCCTTACTTAGACTCTTGCAGACCGACCATAGGTTCATAGTAACCATAATACTAGGTGGCAACTCATAAACCTTAATCATAACTTTATGATTAAACTCAAAACCCTTTCCTTCCCAACAACATACGTCATCAGGAGGCATGAAAAGCTCGTTGTCACCCCGATGTCGCGCACCTATGACAATATCGACAGATGATGTCAGTATCGACAAACTCATGAAAACTTGATTAGATTTTCTAAGAAGAAAGCTAACGATGTCAAGAATCCTTGACATCGGTATTTCCAAGAATATTTCCAAGGTATTATGGAAAACTGATTAACTATTTCGGGTTGGAAATAGTTAATGGCATCAACCAGTTAAGTTGATGTTGGCATTACCAAAGATTTGTATGAATTAGGAACGTATTTTGTCCCTAATGTATTTTTTCTTTAAGTAACCATATAACTAGAAATGTAATAGTATCCTTTTTGTATTAAATGTTGGTTGTAAGATTATACTATTTTGTGTTTGAAATCTTAACGTTGCGTATTTCCGTTTACCTATGAATTTATGCATGTTTAAATGTGAAAGAAAATAAGGAGGTGAGATTATGATTCGATTGAGAAAGGAGTATGAGATGTGTGCAGGTTGATTGTCGATAACTTGGGACCTTCTAATATAGGAGAAATTCTACTAAAATTTATCAGGAATTTCAGAGATTCCTATATAAGTTCGGCAAAAAATAAATTTCTCATGATTTCCCTTTATATGAATGATATATTGATTTCACTAATTTTCTATTTAAATTTTCTTTTCTAGCTCTTCTGTCTGGTTTAAATTCTATGATAATTTGGCAATGGGCTGAGAAAAAAGACTTGTGGTGGCACTAGGTCTACTGTTGTCATCAGCGGCGGAACTAAGGGGAAGCCAGCCGGGCCCCAAATCCCTGCAAAACTTTTTTTTAGTATTTAAATATAATAAGTAATAGGTTTTTTAATAATAAATTATTATTTTATTATTTATGTTTGATTTTAAAACTATACCTCCATGTAATAAGCTTTTCAATTTAATTCCCTTCCTTTACTTTTCAATTTAATTCCCTTCCTTTACTGTCTCTCTCTCTCTTTCTTCTTTAACCCTAACTGAAAAATATAATAATAAAAAGCAATGTGTAAAGGTTAAAGCAGAGCTGCCAATTAATTCTTCATCAAAACAAGGTAATTGGTGATTAATTTATTTTTTATGTCTGTTAAAAATTTGATGAATATATATATATATATATATATATATATATATATATATATATATATATAATTCTGCTATTTTTTTTTCAGATCTACTAGTTTTACCATTTTTTATTTCTTGTTATAGTGAATGTTGTTTTTTCTAATTATTTGGATATATATTTATGGGTTTGTTTTGATTTTGCTTGGATTGTTTTATGTTTTGTTTTTAGCAGAGCTACCAAAATTATCAATTTTTTCTTACGTATACCTTACTATCACCATGTCCAATATACAATTAGACACGATCTTTTTAGCCAAATTGAGTTCTTTGAAGAGCACATACCCAACTTTGATTCAGTGTAAGTTTTCTTTTTAGGAACCAGTAATCCTATTTTTTATGTTAGATATGCTTTTATATATCAATTTCTTTTTTAATATGTTAATTTTGCTTTCATATGTCAGTGTGGTTTACATGTAAAAATTTATTTTTGATTTTGATTATTGCTTCAACACATCGTTATTTGTATTTATTTTTAAAACAGGAAACAATAAAAATTTATGATGTTTTGATTTTAGGTTGAACCATGAACAAAATAAGAAGAATTGATTTCTTTTTTGAGAAAAAGAGGAAAAATATTGATAACTCACAACCTAGTGAATCAACTCCAATGTGTAATATTGAAGTTATGGTTGAACAACCCCAATGTGTTTCAGTTTAAAAAGAACCTGCATTGATTAATGAGCAGCCTCCTACTAGAATCGACATTGATCATCTGATTAGAGATCCAAGCAATCGTCCTCAAATTTGGGAATACCCAGTTAATCAACAAGATGAAATTAGAAGGGCATACATTAATTTGGGTCCATATTAACCTTTGATGTCTGAATATCCACTGACTGGTAAAAAACATCCTCGTCAATTTCAGTCTCATTGGTTCAAAAGTTATCCATGGCTTGAATATTCAAAGAAAAATACTGCATTTTGTTTCCCTTTCTATCTATTTTCAAGTAAGTCATCTGGAAAGCCAGGATTAGACACATTTACTGTTAAATGATTTAATTCTTGGAAGAAAGTTAATGATGGGGAACGATGTGCTTTTTTAACTCATATGGGAAAAGGTTTGAATTCAGCTCATAAATTTGCTACTAGGTGCTTGGAAAATTTGAAAAATCAATCATGTCATATTGAGAAGGTAGTTAAGAGGCAAACTACTCAAGAAATTCTAAATAATCGATTGTGTATTAAAGCTTCAATAGATATTGTTCGTTGGCTCACATTACAAGCATGTGCTTTTAGAGTACATAATGAATGTCCAGAATAAAAAAACTGAGGTAATTTTCTTAAAATGTTGGAACTTTTAGCAGCATACAATGAACAAGTAGGTGCTCTTGTTTTGGATAATGCTCCACAAAATGCTAAATACACCTCAAATCAAATTCAAAAAGAAATTTTGCATGTCTTTGCTAGAAATGTTCAGTCTTCAATTCGTCATGAAATTGGTGATGCAAGATTTTGCTTAATTGTTGATGAAGCTCGAGATGAATCTAGAAGAGAGCAAATGGCCCTTGTTATTAGGTTTGTTGATAAAAGTGGATTTATACGAGAACGATTTTTGGATATAGTTCATGTCAAAGACACAATTGCTTCAACTCTTAAGAAAGAGATTTCCTTTGTTTTATCTCATCACAATCTTGATGTTCAAAATATTAGGGGCCAAGGGTATGATGGTGCTAGTAATATGTGTGGAGAATGGAATGGATTGCAAGCTTTATTCATTAATGATTGCCCTTATGCATATTATGTACATTTCTTAGCTTATCAATTACAATTGGCTTTTATTGCTGCAGCTAGAGAAATATCTGATGTTCACACTTTCTTTCAGAACTTGATTTTTATTATTAACATTGTTAGTGCTTCTTGCAAGCGTAATGATGAATTACGGGTTTTTTAAGCAACTACAATTGACCTTTTAGTTGATATTGGTGAGATTGAAACGGGTAAAGGAGTTAATCAAGTAGGTGGTTTGCAACGACCTGGAGATAGCAGATGGAGTTCGCACTTCAAATCCATTTGCAGTTTGATAAAAATGTATGGGGCAACTTGCTTGGTTCTTGAAAACATCGCTTTAGATGGATCTACTTATTCTCAACGTGGTGACGTGACTTTTTCATTTAAGTTGCTAATATAATTTGATTTTGCATTCATTTTTCATATAATGAAGAATATTATAGGAATTACTGATGTGTTTTGCCAAGCTTTGCAACAGAAACCTCAAGACATTTTAAATGCTATGCATTTGGTGACTACCACAAAGACTTTAATTCAGAAGTTAAGAGATGATGGCTGGGAAACTCTTTTAAAAGAAGTGCCATCATTTTGTAAGCATCAAGACATTGAAGTTCCTGATATGGATGCTTGTTTTTCTAGTGTGGGACGATCTCGTCGTAAAACAAAATAAATAATAGTTGAGCATCACTATCGAGTTGATATATTTACAGCTATCATTGATCAACAGTTGCAAGAGCTAAATAATATATTCAATGAGCAGACGATCAAGCTTCTTAAGTTGAGCACAGCTTTAGATCCTAAAAATAACTATAAATTATTCAGTGTTGAAGATATATGCTTACTTGTTGACAAGTTCTATTCTGAAGACTTTTCTGACCAAGAAAAAACTCATTTGAGATTTCAGTTGCAGCATTATGAGCTTGATGTACCCAATCATCCAAAGTTAAAGAATATGTCATCGATTGTTGATTTACGTCAATGATTGGTTGAAACAGAAAAATCAACAATTTATCCATTCATTGACAGGTTGATTCGGCTTATTTTGACTCTTCCTGTTTTGACAGCAACTACTGAACGAGCTTTTTTAGCGATAAAGATTGTTAAAACAAGACTTCGCAATCGGATGGAGGATGATTTTCTTGCAAATTATTTAATTGTCTATATAGAAAAAGAAATAGCTGAAAGATTCACAATTGATATGATAATCGATAATTTCTACTCCATGAAAGAACAACGAGCACAATTAAAATAAATATGTAAGAATCAGTCTTTATTATTTTTTACTTTATTTCAAAGTTTTATCAAACATAAATAATGCATCACTTTAACTAATGTTTCTTATATATTTTGTATGTTTATATTTGATAGGTACAAAGATCAACAAAATTAAAATGATGAATACATTATGAAGATGAAATTAACTTCATAGCTTTGACTCAATTTGGTATTGCTTTAAACCTCTTATCTTATACAAAAATCATCATATGTTTGTAGTTACTTCTTTGAATAAAACTAAATCATGCAGCTTTTTTTTGCAATTCATGAATAGTAAATTAAAAAATAAATATCTTTTTATATTATTTTGACCCTCTATCAAATAATCTCAGTTCTGCCCCTGGTTGTCATAAAGGAGGATATTGCTGTGTGAGAGGGATTTTGGGGATGTATGAGAATGGGTTTTTGGCTGGGTGTTGGTCTGAGGTGGTGCTGGTTATTGTCGCTAGTGGTTGCTGGATCTTCAGTGAGGATGCTAGTGCTTCAGGTGAAAATAAGGGAGAATGGATGGTGATGGAGAAAGTTTGTGTGGGAGCTGTATGGTTTGGTTTCTTAGATTGCGAAATTGAAGAAGCAGCGTCGACTGGAATAGCTGTTAGAGGAGATATAGTGTTTTGGGTGAGTGAATGAGTGGTGTGTATGTGGTGATATTTTTTTTTGAGGGAACGTGGGAATGGTTTTGGCTTTTTTTCTTTTGCCACTCTAACTAATTCCCCTTTGCTTGTGACATTTTTTTTACTATTTACATGTAAATTAATTTTTTTTTCCTTAATTGCTTGATCCTCAATTAATTTAAATTTTTTTCTGTCTTTTATTTTCTTCGTTTGCATTTTTTATCCCCTTATCTATTTATTATTATTATATTATTAGTATCATTTTTTTATTTTTTATAAAAATATTTTTAGGATCCAAAATTAGATTATGACATTTGGTGATATTTTTTAATTGGTTTTAAGCTTTATATATACACAACATCCTCATTTGTTAGATATTATTAGATCATTGGCCCACACTATATATGTAAGTCAAATTAATTTTCTTAACATAAAAAAATATATAGGCTTTGTTAATGTTTTTTTTAATAGAAAAAAATTGTGTGGGGATTGACTTGATGTGACCTGGTCGCCTTAACAGGTCCAAAGACAACACAAATGACTAGTATGTAGTTTGATTCAAAATAAATATTTAAGAAGATTTTTTTTATATAAATGTTGAGATGACAATATATTGGATTGATTTGGGTCAACTCGAGTTAATCTATCAATCTTCACATTGGGTTATGAGACCATGATAACTTTATAGAAAACAAATCAAAACAAATTATGAAGTAAAATTTTCAATAAATCCAATGTTGAAGGATGAAATTGAAAAAAAAATTTAAAAAAAAGGACCAAAAAACTAACCTTAGTCAACCCGGGTTAACTTGTCAAACTCACAACATGATAGAAAGCAAGTTGAAATAAATTATGAATCTCAATTCCCAACCAACTCAATATTGAAATATGAAATTAAAAACAAATCGATTAAAAAAGGTCATAGAAAACAACTCGAGTCAACCCGAGTTAATCCGTCAAACCTGTAATCTGAGTCATGAGACGAAGAAAACCTCAAAAAAAGCAAACAAAAAAAATTCTGAAGTCTAATTTCTAATTAATCTAATATTGAAAGACAATTAAGAAAAAAATCAATTAAAAATAGGAGAAAAAACTCAAGGTAACCGAGTTTTAAGTAAAGTATGCTGCCAGTGCTGATCAAGACTGAATCACTTAACTTCATTCATAAACCCCCATTCCATTTTTAGGTCATGTTTGTCAGCCACTCGAAACAACTTTTATCCCTGCCAGCTATTGTTGTCAGTACCGTAGCTTCAAATGGCAAAGCCAGGGCTTTAAAATTTCCTATTTTGTATGAATGACATTTTTTTATGATAATATGACATGTAATCCAAAATACATATGATTCTTTTCATCAAACTTAGTCTGACCTTCTTTCCCCTTTACTTTAAGATAAATGTTGAATTATTTTGTGATAGCAGTTTATATATTTACACTATTATTCATTGTTATAATCAGTTTCTTGATAATAAGGTTTTTCAAAGCAAAGGTTGTACAAGCTGATCTGGATTTTGACATTCATACTTGTGGGAGTACGTCATCCAAGGTCAACTATTGGTGTTTATGGAGAAAGAATTCCACTCTGAGGTAACTAGAATAGAGAAAATGATTTTGGTGGTTCAGATGATTTTGCTGATGACGATGTTAACATTATAGTTAGCAACAACAGGATTTTTAGTTAAGTCTAGCTATCCAGATCAATGTTGAGAGATTTGCATCCCATACCCTTTTGGAACTAAAAAGAATCTTACAAGGACGAGTGGTTCACAATTGAATGCAACCAAACTCCTGCGCTCCAACAGCTTTTATATATAAGTTCAATCAAATTGTAGGTGGTGAATATTTCCAGTTGAAAGAGGCAGCGTTATTGTCAAAATTCCAATGATATATTTCAATTGCACTCCTAAGAAAGATAGTGTAACTCTTAATCTCTCTAGAACTCCATTTTATTTTTTTTTGTGTGGAATATGTTCAATGTAGTAGGTTGTAATAATAGTGAAGCTTCCATGAATAAAGATATCATCAGTTGCTTCTCTATTTGCAAGAACATGAAGAATAACATTAGTTTGAGAGAAAATAAAAGGAGTTCTATTGGTAATCAAAGTGGTGAAGGATGCTTGATGGATGATCCTAAATGATTTAAATCCAATATAATTAGAAATTATGTTTCAATGTACCTATAGTGGTTGATCAACTTAAATGCATAGGTAAATATTTTTTCCTCATATAAATATTGCACCTATGACAATATCGACAGATGATGTCAGTATCGACAAACTCATGAAACTTGATTAGCTTTTCTAAGAAGAAAGCTAACGATGTCAAGAATCCTTGACATCAGTATTTCCAAGAATATTTCCAAGGTATTATGGAAAACTGATTAACTATTTCGGGTTGGAAATAGTTAATGGCATCAACCAGCTAAGTTGATGGCGGCATTACCAAAGATTTGTATGAATTAGGAACGTATTTTGTCCCTAATGTATTTTTTCTTTAAGTAACCATATAACTAGAAATGTAATAGTATCCTTTTTGTATTAAATGTTGGTTGTAAGATTATATTATTTTGTGTTTGAAATCTTAACTGCGTATTTCCGTTTACCTATGAATTTATGCATGTTTAAATGTAAAAGAAAATAAGTAGGTGAGATTATGATTCGATTGAGAAAGGAGTATGAGATGTGTGCAGGTTGATTATCGATAACTTGAGACCTTCTAATATAGAAAAAATTCTACTAAAATTTATCAGGAATTTCAGAGATTCCTATATAAGTTCGGCAAAAAATAAATTTCCCATGATTTCCCTTTATATGAATGATATATTGATTTCACTAATGGGAGTGTTACACTCAAATAAATATATTGATTTATAACAGAAAAATGTGTAACACTCCCATTAGTGAAATCAATATATCATTCATATAAAGGGAAATCATGGGAAATTTATTTTTTGCCGAACTTATATAGAAGTCTCTGAAATTCCTGATAAATTTTAGTAGAATTTTTTCTATATTAGAAGGTCTCAAGTTATCGATAATCAACCTGCACACATCTCATACTCCTTTCTCAATCGAATCACAATCTCACCTACTTATTTTCTTTTACATTTAAACATGCATAAATTCATAGGTAAACGGAAATACGCAACGTTAAGATTTCAAACACAAAATAGTATAATCTTACAACCAACATTTAATACAAAAAGGATACTATTACATTTCTAGTTATATGGTTACTTAAAGAAAAAATACATTAGGGACAAAATACGTTCCTAATTCATACAAATCTTTGGTAATGCCGCCATCAACTTAACTGGTTGATGCCATTAACTATTTCCAACCCGAAATAGTTAATCAATTTTCCATAATACCTTGGAAATATTCTTGGAAATACTGATGTCAAGGATTCTTGACATCGTTAGCTTTCTTCTTAGAAAAGCTAATCAAGTTTCCATGAGTTTGTCGATACTGACATCATCTGTCGATATTGTCATAGGTGCGCGACATCGGGGTGACAACAAGCTTTTCGTGCCTCCTGATAAGATATGTTGTTGGGAAGGAAAGGGTTTTGAGTTTAATCATAAAGTTAAGATTAAGGTTCAAGAGTTGCCACCTAGTATTATGGATACTACGAACCTATGGTCTGCAAGAGTCTAAGTAAGGGACTGATTGTGCATAGAAAAGATGCATCACTCTCAATGCACCTTACCTAAGGTAAGCTACATTGTTGTTTGATTGTTTTTCTAGGTCAGATTTCTATTTGTTGGTCTTTTCTAAAGTTTAAGAAAGATCTCTCTTTGTGAGAAAATTCACTACCTCATCAGGTCTAATCCTAATTGTTCGAAAATCAAAATTTTAGCTTCGCATTTATTTTACACTTTGTATCTTTAATACCTGAGGGTGTACTCTATTTTGTAGTTTTACACCCACATATTATTAAAGTTTATATTTAAACCCTAAAAAAAAGATTGGAAAGGGGTTTTTGATATTTTTGTCAAATCCTAATAGATAATCATAAACTGGTTACGATATCCATTTTGCATTTTAAAAGAAGAGAGAGATGCAAATTTTTTTTATGAAGATATGCTTGGAAAAGTTTTAGGATTTAACTATATGCATACAAACATTAATACTTTTTGTTTGTTTTTCTTAAGGAAAATTAATTTAAAAGTTTTGAATTTATTTTGAATATTTTTTTGAAGAAAATCATGTATTTTAATATCGGGTCTATATCTTACAGTGTATTTATACAACCCGATATTATGCAAAATTAGTAGAAATAAGTGTGAGAAAATCACAGTATTTTTTAGAGGATTTTTGAATTTTTATTTTTTGAAATATAATAATATTATAATGTGTGTGTGTGTGTATGTGTGGGTGGGTGGGCTGTTCTTGATCAAAAATGGTTGGGCCGATCTCAAATCTTTACTTTTTTTTGTTCTGGGCCGAGCTCGGTTCAGCCATTTGGGTTGGGCCAAAACTGACCTAGCCCAAAGTTCACTACATGAATAGCGCCCATGAATTATAATTCACACCCACTATTCATGTATAGAGGACAAGAATAAGAAGAAGGGGAAAGGGAGCTCACCTGGCTCAGGGGTTGCGACTGTTATCACTAGTTTGGCTGAGGACGGTGGCTTTGCTAGGGGTGCTGGTTGCTGGTGGCAGAGGGAGAAAGAAGAAGAAATAGCTTTGTAGGTGAGAAAGTGGATCCCAACCATTGGCTCAAAGTAGACACCATGAATTGTCAAATCTGACAATTCAAGGCTGTCTGAGTGGGCCATTTTAGGGATGTTGTGGCTTCTCTGGTGACAATCGGCCTAAACGGACCATATTGGGTTGAAAAGGGATGTCAAGAGAAATAATTTGCATGCAAATTTTGTCAAATTTAGTGAAGGTTAAAGGCGTTAAATACACTTGTAAAGTAGGTAACTTGAGCAACTTTTCAGGTAAAAAAAGAAGAAGATAATGAATAGTAACCAAACAATGCGTCGTCTGTTTTTTTTTTTTTTTTGTTCAAAACGACATCGTTTTGGGGTTTAATTTATGGTTTTGGCCAAAGTTTAATTTAGTCCTCCAGCTTTTAATTGCATCTCTAATTGACCCTAAACTTTTGATTTAGTGCAATTGAGCCCCTGCTGAATTACAATATGAGCTCCCAATTTGAGCGCGTTTTTCAATTTGATTCTTGGTCTTGGATTTTTGTAATTTTGCCCCTAATCAACCATGCATCAAACTTTCAATTTTTTCAATTTTACCCTCGATTTCAATCAATTAAGCCCCTATAGTTCGATGCCTTTTATAAATTGGTCCTTGGATGCAAAATGTTTCAATTTGACCCCTAATTGATCCCAAAACATTAATTTTCTTGCGATTTTGTCCCTAATTTCAATCAATTGACTTAGTACAAAATAAATTTGGTCTCTTAAAATTTCATTCTTCTCAATTAAGCCCAAATTGGGCTTCCAAACTTAATATTTCACCAATTATGCCCCTAATAAAATTAATTTTATTCATTTAAAGTCTAATTAAGTCCTTGCACCTAATTAAATCCTTTAATAGAACCCAAATTAATTCTTAAATATGATTAAACTTTTAATTTGGCCCATGATTAAATCAAATTGACATTAAAAATTTTATTATGTCATTTGGACTTAATTTCTTATGTTGATTCGTCCATGCAACTTTCTAACTGTGACAATCACAAAATTTTAGGCAGACAGTATCACCGTGACAATCACAAAAGATTAATCAGCTTTCTAACCAACACCAGTAGCGGTGTCTCTCTCTTTCTCCAGACAACAGTAGACCCAGTGCCACCACAAGTCTTTTTTCTCAGCCCATCGCCAAATTATCATAGAAGTTAAACCAGACTGAAGAGAGAAGCAAATTTAAACAAAGGAAAATGAGACTAGACTAAAAATTTGAAGGCCTTGATATATGGATTGGAGCTACGGTGACTCTCACCGAAACAAAAAGGATGAAGAGGAGCACCAATTGGTCTTATCGACGCGTCGTACATCTTCGCCAACATGTGAAATAGACGCTACACACAGGGACAGCCACCAATGGTGTACGGTATACTCACTGCTACTACCTCCACCAGCTCGAATTGGTTTCTGGTTGTATCCAACAATCTCCAGGAGATCGAATCCCAAACATGAACATTAATTAACATATCATTGATTTGGAATGAGTATTGTGATTTGTTGGATTTTGAACAGAAGTGTATTATTAATTTCTTGATCATGATAAATGCTTATAATGTTTAGTTTGATTTCATGGTTTGCTTAGACATAACTTTGGTCAAACTTTGCTTTGTTCTCAATATTTGGATCAATAGGTTCTAGGCATAAGTTTTGTGTTTTGAAGAAGAGAGAAGCACTAGATAGATTTCTTGTGTTTAGTTACATTAATCTTTCCAAAAACTATAGGCAAATTGATGTGCCATGATTTCCCAGTTATGATGAAGGTCTGTGTCACTTTTTTTTGTCTTTATAGGATGGTTATGAATAATTTTGATGAAAATCATACAGATTGTAAGCCTCTAGAAAATAAATACATGAAATTTAGTAATTAAAGGAGAACCTATTAGTGAAATATAAAAGTTTTAACTCAAAGCATGAAGATACACATAAGTTAAAAAAAAAAAAAAAGGCTAAGCGTATAAGGATGAAATTAGGGCCTAATAGGGGAAAGATAAAGGATAAGGGGACCAGATTAGAAAGACATGAGCAAGTGAGGGACAATAAAAAGGAGAGAAAACTCGTAAGTCCTGGGAAGAAAAGAAGGGCTAATTAACAACAGAAGGGAAGGAAGGAATAGTGGAGGAGCCATTATTCTCTTTAACACCTTCTCTTAAAAAATAAGCAAAGAAAACACATTCAAGCAAATCCATGAGAGAAATTAAGAGGTTTAAGTGAAGATTAAATACCAAAAACAAATCAAATTGAGGGAGAAAAAGAGAGAGGGTTGGAAGCAGCAAAAGGAAGATGAAGAGAGACCAAAAGATTTGAGGGAGAAGGAGCTTTGAGAAGCAAAAAAAAACACAACTAGAAACAAACCTAACACATTCCTAAATCAATTTCTAATACTTTAGGTAAGTTTTGTACAAAAATACTAGTTCTTAGATTAGGGTTCTTGAGATTTTTCTGGCGTAAATGGGTGTGAAGGGGAAGTGAGGAAGACTTAATGATGGTTTTAAAAAAATTAAAAAATAAGATAAGTAAAAAGGTTCGGCCATACATGAAAAAAATATTGGGGGGAAACCTTTTTCATGCTGATTGTGTACGCATGATAAAATAACATGTGTAGGATCATACAAAAAACTATTGTGTGTTGGAACTTAAACATATAAACAAATTCACGTGGTGCATGCACTTATGAAGTTTATTTTTCAATGTTTAAAATCCCATGAATGATTATTGCTATGGAAATGACATGTTTTGTATGCAATGGTGATAAAAAAAGAGTGGAAGAAATGCATGAAAATGGTTGGTTGTATGTTAGGCCTACAAACTGGAAATCTAGACAATGTTGCTAGCTAACTTGTGACCAGAAATTGGATTAGTTAAAGGCAGAATCTAGGATGATATCCCTCATGAAAGTTATAGATTAGGGTGTTAGCTTTCCGATGGGACTAGATTTACCCAAATCAAAGTTATAGAACCCTAGATATAGGTAAAACTCTGAAGACAGGTCAGGTTTGGAACTATTCGACATAATGTACATCAAACATTAAACTGAAAATTGAGATTTACAACTAAGAAAATTTAGGGTAGATCTTAATATTAATTGTGGTTAGTGATGTTAGCTTTTGTAGGAAACAAACCTTATCCTATTTGGAGTTATATAACTCTAAATATAGATAAAACATTAGAGAAGAGTCAGGTGACACGATCAAAGAGTTGATGTCTTATCCTAAGTGCAGGAGTGTCGAAGTAATAAATAACCCGGCAAGACCGGGGTCGAACCACAGGGAGCTGAATTATATAAATTACAAATAAAGACAAAGATTTGAAAAGAATAATAACAGAAAAGGAGTTGAAAGCTAAACCCTGAAAATAGACCACGACGAACATGTGTGGGCAGGTCGCCCATGAAAATAGACCAGTATGAGTGTGTGGGCTAGTCGCCCCTGAAAATAGACCAGGATGATCATGTGTGGGCAAGTCGCCCCTGAAAATAGACCACTGTGAGTTTGAGGGCAGGTTGCCCATGAAAATAGATCGTGTGAGTGTGTGGGCCGATCACCCCTGAAAATAGACCAATGTGAATGTGTGGACAGGTCGCCCGTGAAAATAGACCAGTGAGTGTGTGTGGGAAGGTCGCCCGTGAAAGTAGACCAATTTTCTTCAAAAAAACAGCAGATGGCCCAAGATAATAAGATCATTTTCTTTTTCTTTTTCTTTTTCTTTTTCTTTACAAGCTTATTATGCAAGACATTGATGATGTTTTTGCTTCGTAAGCATTGTAAAGAGGGGGCATCTGTTGTTACCCATTTTTGGGTTCACATAAAAATGAGAAAATACAAAAAAAAAATATCAAAAGAAATCCAAAAAATAATAGGAGCGAGAAAAGGATTGCTAGAATGCCGAAAGAATGCCAAAATTGGTTGAGGAGATTCAAAAATGCAAAAGGTTGAAATTTGATAGTGAGAGCCTTGTTGATGAGGAAAATTCAATTTGAGGAAGAAAAGTCCAAAATCAGATGTTTATGGACTCAATTAAATTTTATCCAAGGTTTAATTGAATTCATAGAGGGTTTGATTGCAAGAAAATTGATTTTGTAAGTCAATTTAGGCTTTTATCGGAAGAAATTAAAGTTCTGGGGTCCAATTGTAATTTTAAAGAGTTGATTTGCTCAAATCAGGGGCTTAATTGCATATTTATTGAAGTTTGATGGCCAATTAGGGACTTAATTGAAACAATCCAAAACCAAGGACCAAACCAGAAAAGGCGCTAAAATTAAGGGACACAATTACAATTTTGGCAAGGATTTGATTACAAAGCTGCAAGAAATTCAATGGCTGAATCAAAAGAAACCAAGCGGCGCCGTTTCACCATGTCATCGTCTGCAACAGCTGGTGTTCTTTGATAATTAAGGAAGGAGACGTTGGCAGCGATAATGGAGCCGTTTCCAAATCAAGAAGGGAGCGTATCATGGCTGACAACCCTCACCACCGTGATGCACGCCGGCTTACCAAAAACATTCTCATCCTCCGGCTATAAAAGCCAGAAGAAAAACCAAACGCAGGGGGGAAGGGGGGGAGAGCAGACAGAGAGGAGAAGTGACATTGAGGAGAAAGTAAGATGGCAACAGAGAGGAGAACGTAAGAAATAGGAGAGAGATGGAGAAATATTGAGAAAGCAAAAGGGAAAGCAGACGAATCCAACCGAACGGAAACGGAGGACATAGTAAAGAAGACAACACAGCGCCACCGTCATCTTCGTCTTCTCAAAACCAGGTACGTTCGATGGCCTTCTCAGTTTCTGTATAACGGGATGATGCATGTTTACTATGTAAAAGAAGAAAAGAGAACATAAGGAAATCAACGCTGCAATCACTCTTTTTTTTCTTTCCTTTTGTTCTGTCACCGTAAACAAGATGATGAACAGTGCGAAGGTAATTTAATTACCTTCAAGACCGTTTCATTCACGCCGTAAATATTACGCGTGCATGGGAGGGATGGGCTGGTCAGGCCCGGCCAGTATAAGTTAGTTGGTCGGGTCCACCAGCCATGGTCATGGCTTGCCGGGCCCACCCAAAAAAAGAGTTAAACTAAAATAAAAATAAAAAATAAAAATGTTTCAAAAAATCTGAGATATTTTTTTGTTTTTTACTGTATTTTAATCAACATTGGTTTGTATTTTTATACTGTAAAGATACAAGTTTGGTGTTAAAATACCCGGTTTTCGGAAAAACAAAAAATAAAATAGAATAAAACAAAATATTTTTTTTTCATGCATATGGCCAAGTCTCTCAAAAATAAAATAGAAAAAAATCACATTGTAATTTCATATAACAAAGAAAATTTCAAAAATATGTATTAGCATGCATTTTGGCTTTAATAACCAGTTTATTAAAGTCACGAGAACTGAGCCAATATTTCAAAAATTTCAAAAAAATTATTTTGTTTTGTTTTAATATCTGGGGTTACGACCTTATACGTAAGACGTATTCTGGATATTAAATTTTCTTTTGTTGACGTCAGAATTACCTGATAAGATAAGGATCTCCTTACCGAGGAGGACTTTTCTTAAACCATAGACGAACCAACAACTAGAAAACACGACAACACCTTAGATTTTATCAGGCAATAAAACAATGTAGCTTACCTTAGGTAGGGTGTATTTGGGGTGCTAATACCTTCCCTTTACGCAACCAGTCCCCGTACCCGATCTCTAAGACCAGTTAGGGTTCCTAGTGACCAAAATACTAGGTGGCGACTCCCATTCTATTTTTCCACTAATAAAAGACAAGAATTCCTTGTCTCCACACATTTGCCATTTTAGACAAGATTTTGAGGGTGGATGTTTTCGTCGCGACGCCGCACACGTGCGACAGAATGGCGACTCCACTGGGGACCTTGTGGACTAAGCTTTGTTTTTGTCTGATAATTGTGTTTTGTTTGGTTTGAGTTTTTTTTGTTAATAACAAATCAAGTTCCTATCATAACAACGATGTCGGCCGAAAACTATGAAGGATCAAGCATTTGATGTACCAAGTGTTATACAACACAAATCTAGATTAACCATTTAACAAGCAAAATATTAAGAATTAGTAAGATAAAAAGATAAGACATGCTAATAACATTCTTTCTTGGATATAAACATTAAAGTCCATGTTGAGTTTATATTACACATATTCTAACACCATTAGTAAAACCTTTTCACCTTGACATAATAAACTTAGCTAAACATAATGAAGAAGAAAAACGTAAATAAACAATATAAGAACATAAACATGATATAAGTTAACTAAGTATAAGAAAGGAAATGAAAAGGCATAAACAAGAGATTAATATAGTATGAAAAAAAACTTAAACATTACAAAGAGAGAAAGCAAGAAGATGATTTTGATCTGAAAATTAATATGACTAAATACATGGCAAATGCCTCCTTTTATAGGCTATAATTCAGAACTATTGATTGGTTGACTAAGAAAATAGTTGGTGGCCAACCATTGATTTGGTGGCTGGTTTTTGACATTGTTGGCTGCTAGTTATTGACATTATTGCTGATTATTGATATTGTTGGCTTGCCAAAACATCATTACTAACATCAGAATTTGAGCCCTTTGTTCCATAAAAGTTGTGAACAATTGTCTTAGCTTTCCAACAAAAAAAATCAGAGCTCATTTGGACTTCTAGAACTCAAGATATGAGTTCAAAACCGAATAGTATATGAACTGCAGGACAGATTCTGACTTCTCTGTTGTTGCTAAGATTTGAACTTGAAAATGGCAGAATTGAGTCTTGAACTCTTCATGAAAGTTTTAGTTCTATGTCTTAGCTTTCCATCCATATAAAGCAAACTTAAATCCGAATTCTACAACTCCAGTTATGATCCAATAACCAAATGGTGTTCCAGTTTGGAATTGAACCAACATCTCTTCTCTTAGCCTAGTCCTCTTTTTGTCTCTTCACTTTCAATAGTTAATCACATCAATCAATCCTTTAAATTGTGAGATATACCTGCATTCAAAATAAGCATTTACCATAAATTAAAGATATATTATATTATCAGACTTGTTATTATAAAACATGCTTTAGTTAGAGAATTTAATGATACTTTAGTGCAATATGATGATATAAAGTCTTAATGAGAATGCACTTTTAAGTACTAATCACCAGGTTGTATGTTAAAGGATA
The DNA here is from genome assembly GCA_015852605.2 of Populus deltoides. Classification (NCBI taxonomy): domain Eukaryota; kingdom Viridiplantae; phylum Streptophyta; class Magnoliopsida; order Malpighiales; family Salicaceae; genus Populus; species Populus deltoides. The sequence goes on along the minus strand of CM027587.2, from coordinate 142,390 downwards.
GGTCTGCGTGCCATTGTATTTCAATGAATTTAAGTGTGCAAATGACAGGACTTGGTTTAACCCTCTTCACCAAAGTTATGTATTTGTGTCTTAGCTTATTGAAGAAATAAACCCTAATTAAAGTTATGTTCTACAACTCTAGTAGGGAGAGAAACACTAAACAGTGTTCTAGTGTATTGTCATGTATTGTTGAACATAATGAGTTTTAATATGAAGTTTAAAAGAAGTGATTCTTGTACAAAGAACAAGTATGTAGATTTTAAAGAATGTACTAATGAAAAGTATTCATATGGTCCAAGGGAAACACAAGCGACAGGATCTTCTATTGGTGGTGCTCACTCGATCGAAAGAGGTAAGTAAAGTCTCACTTACAAATTATGATGTTGATTTAAACTTTTGACTGAAATCATGAATGTTAAGTATGAAAAGAATATAGATTAATTGTAAATGAATGTGAAATCAATGTAATTAAGTTGCTTTTGCAATAAATGAAAGTCAATATTGAGATCGTTTCTGAAGCTCTCATAAACAAATGTAATTTGAAAACCAATGAAATTGAGTTGCTTTCACAATGAACAAAAGCCAATGTTGAGATCATTTTTGAAGTTTTCAAAAACCAATGTAATTGAGTTGCTTTCACAATAAATAAAAACCAATGTTAAGGTCGTTTTTGAAGCTCTCGAAAACCAATGTTTTTGAGCTGCTTTCGTAAGGTATGAAAGCCAATGTTGTGACTGTTTTTTAAGTTCGAAAACCAATGTGTTAGGGTTGCATTCGCAATATGTGAAAGTTTAATGTTGAGAATGTTTCTCTCTAAACTATATGGAAATCAATGGGATGAAGATGGTTTTGCTGAGAAAAAACCAATATGGTGAAGTCTTCATAAAATGTTGAGGATTAAGTATGTTTTGGTTGTTTTATGAATGCATAAGTAAATGTTGTGTGGTTACCCAAGTTACCCTGAGAATGATAATAAATTGAATTGTAGGATATTTTTAAAGTCAATGATAAGTTGTTATGACATATTTGATAACTATATAAATCAAAGCATGCTAACCAATTTAAAATTAAGGGTAGGTCGTACTCATATCAAGTATGAATACCTTAGGGTAGTATTATTATGGAAGTGTAACTATTGTTCATGAAATCTTCTATAGTATTGGATAAGAAGGATGAGTACCCTCATCATCGTACATACTTAGAAGAAAATTTATGTTTGAAATATGAACTCATGCTTACAAATCTTTGTTGCAGGACCTTCACATATTAGCAGACCAAGTAGTTAGTTGATAGGCAAACTTCAGGATTTCAAAACTTTTGTTGTATATGTAAATAATTTTGTAAACTAAACTAAAAGCTCTTTTCATTATCTCTCCTTCCTTAATGACATTGTTCTATTTGTGTTTGGATTTATGTAATGAAATTCTTAAGTAAAATATTATTATGCAAGATGATATATATATATATATATACATGTATGTATTTATTTATTTTTCGTATACATTCTCATGGTGTGTATAAATCAAATACTCATTTTTATACTAGTCATTAGATTAAATTCAAATAAAAGAAAATATAAAGGTAGTAAAATAATTTAATTTGAGACCTAGTAAGGTAGCGTAGCATGTGCATGATGAAAGACGAGCTTAAGCTGTGTGTTTAGATTTTTCTTCTCTTTCTATGTAATTCAAGTTAATAGGTATATGAGATTGGATATATTTATTTCTTAACATCTGTTTATAATTAAGTTCTTGTGTAATGGATAAGATGTCGTTATCAAAAAGAGAAATATATATATATATATATATATATATATATATATATATATATAAGGTTAGGATTGACTTATGGTTGAGATGATATGGAATATGTTCTAAGACAAATGGACTATGTAGTGATAATGATTGTGAAATGGAAGAGATAACCGATAACTTGGTATGTCCAATTATAGAGAAAACTCTGTCAATTTTTCAATAGAATTGCTTATCAATAAAGGAGCATGATTATGTGTATAAATACAAAAAAAAAAATTCCATGATAGGAAGATATAAAAACTCATATTTGGTTAAAAATGTGAAATTATTGTAGAATTTCCAAGTTTAGCATCCTCTAAAGGATGGGGTGTTACACATATGTTTGGTAATTTTAATTGTAGGAAAATCAATATGAACTATAGGCAAAACTTCTGTTTTACTTACTTAAATACATCAAGAGACAAACTAGGCACTTGTTGCACTTGTTATTGTGTTTTTATTAGAACCAGATTTTATTCATTTTGAAGAAAAATTTCAAGTCATGCTCATTAGTCGGGCCTATTTTCTCTTTGGGTTAATTTTTAGGTTAAGCACATTTTTTTTTGGCCTAATAAGATTTATGGGTCCATGATTTAGGCTTAAGTTTTGTCGTGGGCTCATGAATGCTTTATAAGAGTTTAACTTTTAGCATGGGTTTTGGTCTAAGTTGAGTAGCACAGTCCATATGGCTAGACCTTTAAAGGCTTAAGGTTATGTTCGGAAAGGCTAAAATTTATCTAAGAAAAAATGCATTTTTCGGTCCTTAAGGAATGTTTGGCAAACACAATCCTTGTTTTTTTAATTCAATTTTAGATTTTTCAAGGGACCAATTTGCAATTATTTTTTAATCCCACACATATTTTTACCCTCTCATATTTAATATTTGGAATTATGACCTACACGTGAGATGTTTTTCTAATATTACCTCAAATAGACAACTTGTTTGATCAACTAAAAGGAGAGAGTATTTTCTAAGATAAATCTAAGATCAGGTATCATAAACTAAGGTTTAAGAAACAAGATGTTTAAAATACCGCATTTAGGACTTGGTATGGTCATTATGAGTTTTTGGTAATGCCTTTTGAGTTCACAAATGCTCTCGTAATATTTATGGATTTGATAAATAGGGTATTTAGATCATTTTTGGACAAGTTAGTGGTTGTACTTATAAATGACATATTGATTTATTCAAGTTCATATCAGAAACATGAGAAACATTTGTGAAGTGTATTATAAGTGTTAAGGGAGAATCGGTTATATGCTAGATTCGATAAATGCAGATTTTGGCTAAGAGAAATGATTTTCTTAAGGCATGTCATATCGGAGGAAAGGATTTTGGCGGATCCAAGGAAAGTTAAAGAAGTTTTGAAATGAAAAAGGCCAATAACTGTAACTGAAATCCAAGCTTAGTGGGCTTGGTCGGGTACTCTCATAGATTCATAAAATGATTCTCTACCATTGCCCCCCCTCACTTAATTGACTCGAAAAGGAGTGAGTGAATGGACCAAGAAATAAGTTTTCAAGAGTTAAAAAAAAGGCTCACAACTACCCCAGTATTGACTCTTTCTTTAAAGATCGAGGGGTTTGTGGTGTATAATGATGCATCAATGAAGGGTTTAGGATGTGTTTTGATGCAGCATGGAAAAGTTATTGCATATGCATCAAGACAATTGAAAACTCATAAGGTGAATTGCCTAGTGCATGACTTGGAATTGGCAGCAATAGTGTTCGTGTTACGGGTTTAGAGACATTATTTATATGGCACTCCTGTACAAATTTTTACTAACCACAAGAGTTTAAAGTATCTAATATCGCATAAGGATTTGAATATACAACAAAGGCTTTGGGTAGAATTGATAAAAGATTATGATTGTGTCATTGAGTATTAACCGAGAAAGGCAAATTTGATGGTCGATGCACTAAGTTAGAAGAATGGAATGAAGGGTGATAAGGAGACCATTTTGGGTAGAAAGGAATTAGAGGAATTAAGGGGAATGTGTGCAAATTTGACTTTGGGGTCTAAAGGAATATTGTTAGCATAGGTTAATGTGGATCAGTGTTAAGGGATAAAGTGTTAGAGGCTTAAGAAAAGGATCTGAAGGTAGAAGAAGTAAGGAAAGAGATAAATTCGGGTGTAGAAATGCCTTTTCAAGTTTTAAGAGATGGCATAGTGGCTATAGCGGGCGAGCATATATACATGGTAATAAAGATTTAAAGGAAGAATTGCTTACTAAGGCTCATGACTCCAAATTTGCAATGTACCCCGGAAGCACCAAAGGAGTTTTATTGGTGGCCGAGAATGAAAAGGGAAGTTGTGGAATTTGTAGCGACTTGTGGAATTTGTCAGCAAGTGAAGGTTGAATATCAAAAACTTGCAACCCCTTTTGATTCTAGAATGGAAGTGGGAGGATATCTCGATGGACTTTGTATCAAGGTTACTGAAAGGAATGAAGGGTAATGATGTCATCTAGGTGATTGTAGATCGATTAACCAAGTCTGTTTTGTTTTTATATATAAGGATTGACTCCATTGATAAACTAGCAAAGGTATATATAGATGAGGTGATAAGATTACATGGGTTATCAGTAATAATTGTATCCAACTGAGATCTAAGGTTTACCTTTTGGTTATGGCCAAGTATGCAACATGTATCGAGGACAAAACTAAAGTTGAGCACTTCCTTTCACCTATAAACAGACGGACAAACGAAAAGAATTGTACAAACTTTTGAGAATTTGTTAAGGGCTTGTGTCCTAGAGTTTAGGAAAATGAAAAGATCACGTACCTTTGGTTGAGTTCATGTATAATAATAGTTATCAAGCTACACTGGGGATGGCCTCTTCTGAGGCATTATATTGAAGGAGATGTTACACTTTGGTATTTTAGGAGGAAGTAAGTGATAGGAAGTTGTTGGGTTTGGATTTGGTATGAATTACTACTAATAAGGTGAAGGTAATAAAAAAAAAAGAATGAAGATGGCCCAAGATAAACAGAAAAGCTATTCTGATAATAAAAAAAGACAATTAGAGTTTAAGTTGGGGGATTGAGTGTTTCTACAGGTTCCTCCATGGAAGAATATCATTAGGTTTGGAATGAAAGGTAAGTTAACTCCAAGGCATATTGGTCCATTCAAAGTCATTAGGAGGATTGGATCAGTACCCTATCAGTTGGAACTACCTCCAATGATATCAAAAGTGCATGACGTGTTTCATGTGTAATTACTTTGGAAGGCCATGTTTGACCCCTTGCGTGTATTGCCACAAGTCCCGATAGAGGTCCAAGAGGACTTGGCAGTGGAGATAAAATCGCAAGCTTTTATTATAAGAAGAATAATATGAAATAAATAGTGTTTTCTTTTAAGGGTCTAAAATAAAAGAAAGGAGGATCAAAATTGTATAAAGAAAAGAGATTAGAGTTGAACACTAAGATTGATCTAGGAGGGGAGGGCCACAATTAGGAAATAGGAAACTTAAGGACTAAAAATAAAACAAGCTCTTTTTTAGAGAGAGAGAGAGAGAGAGAGAGAAGGCCAATTGTTTGAAGAGAAGGAAGGGAGAAGTTTTAAACATGTAATTCCTATTCTCACACCTAAAGGAAATTATGGTCATGATGGATTAAGAGAAGAGCAGAGAGGATATTGTGAAAGTGAAAGCCTTCTTTTAAAAACAAAAAAAAAAAAGAGAACACGTATAACCAAGAACACAATAGAAGGAAACAAGAACTTAAAGAAAGATCAACAATAGAAGGGAGGAAAAGAGAAGATTTGATCAAGAACTTGTTCAAATCAGGTTCAATTAAGTTCAAGAAATAAGGTAAAGTATCTATTAAACTCAAATAATGTATTTTGAGGTGAGATTGTGGGGGTAGAAAGCAAAATCTTCAATCCTTGAAAAAATTAGGGTTTATGAGAAATTAGTAAAAATAGGTTATTTGCATATATTACATGGTATAATCTTAAGATAAGGCTTAATTGGTAGATATAAGCTAGAATTTTGAAAAGCATTTTAGGTAGGAAAGTGTTTTGTTGAAAATCTTAATTAATTTATAATGTTAATACAACCTAAAACGGTGTAGGATGGAAGAATTTTCGTTACGTGGAAACATATAGGAAAAATCCTAACCTTGATTTTAGAGTTCATATTGGAAATTTAAGGAAACTGAAAAGTAATTAAAAAAATTAATCAATAGGCATAAAAAAATAGTATTAAGTAAAGAGTTGTTTAAAATTAAAGACAAATCTCTAGGAAGAGAGGGAGATAGGTTCGGCCAATTACAAAACATTTCCTAGGTGTAATCTTTGTTTGAATTTATGCATGATTATGGTAACATAAACATCAAGAATGTGATAAAGTTAGTTTATACATGAAAAAATAGAAGGAAAGATGAGTTCTTGAATGCTAGAATTTGTCATAATTGAGTGTTGTTCTTAAAAAATCATTTTTTGGCGTTCTACGTATGTAACTTGTATGATATAAGGACTGATCTTGAAGGTAAAATTCAAATTTATTGTAAGGGTGAAGTTGTCAGCCAAATAAAAAGAGAAAAATGAAGTTTTCCAGTAGCAGAAACGGGTTAGCTATTTTGAGAAACAGCAAGACTAATTTAAGAAACGGGCGAACTATTTCTCAAAATGGTCAAACGATATTGACTACTGTTTTATGTTTTGGTCTTTTCTTAGTTTTTATTTTAAGAAACGGGCGGACCGTTTCTCAAATGGTCAAACTGTATTGGCTACTATTTTATGGTAGCTTGATTTTGTGTTTTGGTCTTTTCTTGGTTTTTATTTGAATCTTTTAGGTTGTTTAAGGAATAGGGGTGATTATTATATGGTAAATAAAACATTGTATACATGAAACTAGCTTGTATGATAGTATTTCATATATTGGAACGTGAAGAGTCAAAAAACTATGTGTGATGATATAGGGGTACATGTATTCATGAGTAACAAGTTCCTAAATTGTTAAAAGAATACTAAGAAGTGCATTCTTAATATTTTTAAGGAAACAATGTGATGTAAGACTTGGTGTGATGCAAGAGAGGTATCGGATGCGGGATCCTAGGCAAGTGGGCAGGACCGGTGAGAGGAATAGGTAGGTGCTTGTCACCTCAACTTTTTTTAATATACAATAAATTATATAAGTTGTTATTTTCAATAGTATGAATATTGATTTGTACATATGTGTTGTGGAATGATAAAGACTCTTGAAATCTCGATGTGGAGATTAGTTTAGACAAGTGTTGTGTGCATCAAGCCGACCAGATGAGTAGGGCTTAGATTGATAAGTTGTTATTTATGAAATGATTGGGTTGTTGAAAAAAAAGGCCAACCCCATGAATGGGGCATAACTAAATAAACTTGAATTGCAAAACAAGTATATATGGTTTAGGTGCATGATAGTCGGCCACATTTGTGGAGATAAGATCGAAGTCCCTTGGAGGGCAAGATGGATGCATTTTTATGCATGGGAGTCGGCCACAAGAGTGGGACCCCAAAGTTGTTAACATTAAGTTGGCCATAAAAAAATAGGGACTTGATTATAAAATTAATGTGTCGGCCACAAGTGTGGAGGTAGTGAGCAATTTGTAGTCAATCATATGAGCGGAGACTAGGAAGGTGTCGAGAATACACCAGAGGCACGAAAGCCTAGTTGGAACAAGGGATTGGTTGTTATTTATACTAATAAACCTCTAAAAGAGGTTTACAAAGAGTTGGATATGATGGCCTTTAATGATAAGTTTACTTTTTTGGTATTCTTAGGGGGGAAACATAATTTTAAAGCTAGTATCATACAAAAGTGTTAGCCCGGAGAGTAAAGGCTTATGTGTTTGATGTGGGAATTAAGGGCTTTGTTTGAGAGGAAATGTTGATGTTAAAAAATTGCAAAAAAGTAATCGATGGAAATTTGTGAAAGTAAATGTTAATATATGCTTGATTTGTTAATGTCGTGATGTGATAATATAATTTTATTTTAAATTCCTACTATTTTTATTTTTGATAGGTTTTTCATGTGCTCCTCGAAACTAGGTTGACATGTAATCTATTTTAATTGTAAGACTTTTACTAGCTATAGGATATTGATATTTTATGATATTTATGCTACTTCTTAGAAGATTGTAATAAACATATTTGTTGAATTATGAAGATTATTATGTTATTATGGTAAAGCTATATTAATGACAATGGATTTCATCTTTTTATTTTAAATATAAAATTGTAACATTTTACTCTTTTAAGTGCTTGTAATGTATTAATGTATTACAAAATTTGTCCATGATTGATTGGTTGAAAGATATTATATATGAAAAGTTATGGATAATGGTAACGAGTGCAAAGGAGTACAGTGAGTATGTACTCCTATGAACATAGTGAGTAAATAGTGGTTCACAAAAATAATGTTGCAATTTAAAAAATTTTAAGATGGAATAATTTTGCAATTGTAGTTATAATATACAAAACTAAATTCTATTTTGTTTTTTGATGTAGTTTTTTTCTTTGTTTTGAATTTCTTTTAATTAAAATTGAATTTAACATTTTCAAGCAACTTTTAATTAATATTTACATAAAAAAGTTGTCAACACTTGAAAATACATAGCATGACCCCTCCAAAATTCATCTTGTGTTCCACCAATGTGCATAGATTATATATAATATGATCCAACATTATAAATTTATTATCTCTTACAATCTTTGTAATTAATGTAAAATGATAGAATTTGCTTACAACAAGGCAACAGTGACTTTTAGTGACATCTTTGTATTTGGTTGTTATGTCATTTAACTTTTACCAGCTTATGAACAAATCTCCAAGAACAAGAACAAGAAGAATATATTTGTTCTTCTTGTCACGAGTTATTATTTTATATATTCGCTTTTTTTATCATTATTCTATGCTTCTATATTATTAGTATGATGATGACGACGACGACGACAAGTTATTATTTTATATATTCGTTTTTTTTTTTTTGTCATTATTCTATGCTTCTATACTATTAGTAATCTTTTCCGATATAATAATGATGATGGCGGCAAGAGATTACTTATATTATACAAGTTTTTTTTCGTTAAAACTTCAAGATATGCCATCAAAAGTGTTATTTAATTCAAAATAAATGCTTGATTTAGTTTTAGATTTTGACATGGTTTAGCTCTGAATTTTACTTCAAAATCTTAGTAAAAGTATATTATCTTTTTTAAAGTGATTAATTCCATTGGTAATGACGGTTGTTCATCAGTCACCCGGAGCAGCCAAATTTCACAAAATGGGTTCTCGGCCAAGCTCTTCAAATGTTTTCAATGTTAAAAATCAACTGGACGACGAGATTACAATTGAAATTTCAAATCCGATGGATGCTACCTCGACTCAAACTCAACGGGGCCTACCAGTCTTGGCACTTTGCGTTGAACGCACAATCCAGTCATTAAGATTTGAGTTTCTATAAGATAGGGTTTCATTTAGAAATCTCGGGCTCATTAGATCTCGGCATGAAACAGAGATGAAAAATGCTCATGCATACACAAATGTGCAGGTAGGGCAGTTAATAATCTCTTCTACAAAGCACTCAATTGATTGTCCAACAGGCCGGTTCGAGCTTGAAAGACTTGATGGGGCCTAGCTTTGCCAAGTCTCAAAGGTCATGTCCGTAGGACAACAGCTAAAGATGCAGCCCGAATAAATTACCAGGCCAAGAAAAAACAACAGAGCCCATGAGCAGGTCTCATTAGTTTGTGCGGTCAATTAAAATAATTTGTGAAAATCCATTTGCTGCATTCATTTCCCAAAAATGTTGTGGCATGTTAAAAAAAAAAAAAACATTCTGGAATTTCATTAAATGCTATATTTGACAGCCAGTAACTTGCACAACGACTCGCTTGAATAGGGATCTAAGTATATTTCACCCGCTCTTGCACAAGGGCAGCACAATTAACATAGTCTTACATCTAGTCGACCCAGAATTCATCGTCCTCCTAGAATGACTGACATCATTCCTGTCCGCGGTATTGCAAGGGTACCCGCCCTTCATGACTATAATAAATGCTTCCATAAAATTTAGGAAAACCCTAGAGACCAACCCAGTATGAACGACCATTGCTGTTGTGAATAGCTGATGAGTTAGGAGATGCCACACACCATTCATACCAAACCTGCATCAAACAGATCATTTCGAGCATCAAGATGGATCCATCTTCTGCTAACAAGGAAAACTACGAGATTCTTTATACACTACTCAATGCTAAGCAATAAAAAAGCTGTATATACACAAATAATAATCATAATAAAAGCAGCAATTATGAAACCAATTACGTACTAACCTTAGAAGAACCACAACATCGCCAAAAATGTACTTCCAAAGGAGAACCAGGCTTTACGCAAACTGGTGTCCTAAGAGGGAAGAATATTGCAAACCTGGAAAATAGACAATCACCCGTTTACAATAATATTCAGGCACGCGTTCTCATATTTTAGACCTCACCAGTTATCACAACCAAAAAACTAAGCTAATACATGCTGAATTAACTAGAATTCTTTCAACACTTGCAATGCCAAGCACATAAAATACAGGTGGGTATCTTGAAATATGAGAGAAGGCAATATAAAAATCATGATTGCAGGGGGGCAGTGAAAGGAAAATACAAAATCATAAAAATATGGAACGCCCAATCCATATATACTAATTGAAATTATGAACTGTGGATGAGTAATTCATGCACAAAATCAAATGTTATACCAGCTGAACATGTTTGGTGTCGCCATTGATGGTTCAATGCCAAGATGAACATCTTTGTAAAGCTCTGCATCAAAATAGCCAGCAAATCCTGTGCAAAAAGGAAAATACAATTTTGGCTTTCAAGAAACAATACTCCAAACTTGCTCATCTCAAAAGGTTGCAAGAAGTAACTTGTTTGTAGAAGAGAATCAACTTTCAATAGGATACCAGAGGATGATTGAACCTCGAACTGAGCACAATAGGGGAGTTATATGATGGTCTACAGTTAGTTTTCAAAGTCCCAACTGCCTAGCTGGTTCTATATTCCTGATATATTTTAACTAACCTCGTTCTTTCCTCAACTATTTGCATGGGATCTTCACTACTAAGAAAGTGGAACCTCCATTGCAATTAGTTATTTCCATACCATGGTTCTCCATTTCATGATAAATTTTGACTAACCTTGTGTTGATCCAATCTTTCCTCAAACTATTTGCATGAGATCTTCAGCTACTAAGCAAAGTGGAATCTCCATTGCATTTAGTTATTTCTGTACATTTCAATAATGTGCACACTCAAATTCATACACGTGTGTTCTTAACTTTGATTAAGTTAGGCATGGATCTATCAAAATTCAGTGTTCTCCTACAATGTCCAATTTCTAACTTGTCAAGAGTTTCAAGATCATACTCCAAACAACAGCAAATCAAATTAGTAGTAGAAGTCAAGATTCCAGAAATGGTAATCAACTGGTAACGCTGTCTAACAGTAAAAACTTTACGCACAAAATAGGAATGACTTGGTTACAGCATACCATGCACCATAGCTGATCCAGTGTCACTTGGTATCTCAAACTGCAACCTTTTGTAGCGTTGATTGCTTTTTTTGTTTGAGTAATCTGGGTGGGTAAATGTAAAGACCTGTACAGAAAAAGAATACATCAGTAACTGAAACCATTTGATCTAAATGTTTTATCAGCTGAAGAAAGATCAGAAAGAACAATGCACAAAATACATAATTTGCTTGATTAATCATCGCCTAAGAATTCATTAATTGCTAAGAATCAAGAACTGGTCAGATAAAAGGCCTAGCATGCAATGCAGTGGATTAGCCACTTCGATTTCACAAAGACATGGACCTAAACAGTGCCCAGATATCAATTAGCATGCTGTGAAGTGACTTACAGGTTGGGAAGGGGTGAGCCTTGCTATATTATGCATTTTGACAACATATGCAGTCTCAAAGTGTACAAGATCTTTGTGCGACTTAACCTGCACAAAAAGAAAAGAAAAGAAAAAAACCAATAACATCATTCCAGTAGAAACAGGAAAAGAACAGAGGAAAAATTTCAAAGGACATACATCATTATATAGCTTGGCAGCTGTCAGTGGTTGGATAAAACTAGTGTACCTGGAAAAGAAAATTTTGGATCAAGAAGCATTGCACTTCACAATTTATAATTAAATTCCCAAAGTAATCTTCATGTTGGTTGCCAAACCAAGATTCTAAATATATTTCAAGGAACATCAATTTATAATGTTTAAGGATGTAACTGCTAGGTATTAAACAGATATACAGCATTGTGGTCAAAAAGAGGACCTGGCTTAGAATAAGAATCATGTCATATAATGGTCTGGTTTTGGCTGAGAAACCTTGTCTTTTCTGTAAGTGATTACAAGGTTCTGGGAGAAAAATTCCCATGTATGTTCCCATGGCCAATTTATATTTGACATCAACTCGGAGAAGATCCATAAGGCACACCAACAGAAAAGCCCCTTCTACCCCAAAATGGGCAGGATTAACTATTGATCAAGTGAAATGTTCATCACAACAGATTACAATCTGAGCCTGGAAATTTACACAGATCATGCTGCTCAATAAACTGATGATAACATGTCAAGATAAACAAACAGAGAATGAATTGGCATCAATGAGGCCCTAGGGGGGCCAGGTAGAAAGATCACTTTTTCAGGCCAATAACTTCCAATTGTTCTATCTTACCTACATATGCAATGAACATAAACACATAGGCAACAGATAATTCACCATAACTTTGTACAATATATTAGAAGAACAAGTTTTATAACAGTTCAACAAAAAAGATTTTACATACGATGATGGTATTGAGATTCCATCTTGCTTCAAGAACCTTTGGGCACCATCAAGGCATTCAGGTGATAGCTCATTGTCACCAAAAGAACCCAGTAATTCACTAACCTGGAAAGCAATCAAAAGAAGGCACGTACATGAGAGGTAGTCATTAACAGCCAGAACGATATGCCCAACAGATTAACCACAAAATAATCACATACCAAGATATCAGCTTTTTCAGGAGCATCCCAGAAACGCATATCACAAGAAATTATGGTAACAATATCTTCCCACCCTTCTAACTTAACCAAGCTCTGTTGCAACAAATACCATGTTACCTCTGAGATCCAAGATATTAGAGAAATATGATTAAAAAAAGCACATGTGTTTACACATGTCTGAACAGTAAACTAGATCGGATCTGTTGTAGTTCAATTCCTGAGGGATCCTCTAGACTCATATAATGAATGTCCAAGTTGATATTGTACAACAGTTTGCACACGCAAGCATAATATTTTTGGTAAACATAATCTAGGGGTGTTCAAGGTCCGGTTCGGTCTGGTTTTGGTCAAAAAATCCAACCAAACCAGGAAATGATATTTCTTGAGAATATGACCCGGACCGAACCAAAAACCAGTTCAAACTGAACTGGTTTGGTTCGGTCAAGTTCGGTTTTTGGCATTAAAAACCGGGAAACCATAATTTTGGACTCTTAAAAGAATAAGTCAAAGAAAATCAAGCAAAAGAAAGGGGAGATCAAGTCTGGACTCTTAAAAGGACCCTTACTCAAGTAGTAAGATCAAGTCTAAAACAATAAAAAAGAAAAGAAAAAAGCATGTTGAGATAAGGTTTAAAATAGGCAAGCCAAAGCCTAAGTCAAGCATAATCACATCAGCACTAGAAATGGTGGGCTACGAGTAAAGGAAGATAGTGAGAGGATGGGAAAAGTGGTGGGGGAAAATGGATTGGGTCTGCTACTCTCTGTCAAAGGAAAAGAACAGGGAGAACGAGAGAGAGGGATTGGAAGGGAAGGGGCAGCTGCTGTCAAAGGAAAATGGGAAAATATGGTTTAGGGTCAGGTTAAGTAAACTATTTATACCCCTTTTTTCTGCTCAAATTTGGTTTGAGCCGATTCGGTTTGGTCCAGTTCAATTGGTTTCAGCTTTCTGAAACCAAAACTGAACCAAACAGAGTGTTTTTTTGGTTTTTAAGTTGGTTTTTTCGGTTTTTTTCTCGGTTCGGTTTTTTCAGTTAATTTTTTTTCGGTTTTTTCAATTTAATCGGTTGATCGGTTTTTTTGAACACCCCTATAATGTACAACAGTTCGCACACGCAAGCATAATATTTTTGGTAAACATAATCTAAGACATAATAACTACCATTGGAACTCACATGAAGTGTGACAACTGCGTTGGGATTTTTCTCCACAGCATAAATTTTCAGCTTACGTCCAGTTTCTTCAGCTGCCTGTAAGCAATTAAAGTGAAGAATGAGACACAAATAAAAACAACCACAGGTTACAAGTTGCAGACGGCATAGGAAAACACCTGCAACGATGCCCTCACAAGAGGTCCACGTCCTGCTCCAACAACCATCAGTACCTGACCAAAATTTACAAATGTATAAATCATGTCTTAGCATCGCAGCTACATCATGTTCATTTGGTAATAAATGTGGTACAAGAAGATAAACACCAACAAAATAGAAGAGGGCTGTCAGCCAAAATAGAATGTGAAAAGGCAAATGGTAGCTTACAGTGGTTGCACTTGCTTTGTCATCAGGGACCCTGTCCAGCAAAGCTTTACTGATTGCCCTTTGGTACTACAAAATACAAGCATGTGATATAAAATTATCACATCTGATAATCTGGAGATGGATACTAGATTAAAGCTTTTATCTTTGACCCATTTATCAATTGGAATATTTATAACCCAATTCAATCTCTAGATTTTAATCTCTGCAGTGACAATCAATTCAGTACATTAAGCCTGTACTTGTCCATGATTGAATATCCAAAGATGGTGACTATTTCAACTGCATCCCACAGCATGTCTTACCATGTGTGTGTGTGTGTGTGTGTGTGTGTTTGTGTGTGTGTGTGAAGACAAACAGATGCAAATTTAATATTAATCATACCTGGATGTATTTCATTGAGTCTCTCTCAAATGTCTCATATGTTTGGGCTTCTAGATTATCCATGAGAGGCTGAATTACAGTAGCAGATGCACCCAATAGTTACTTGAGGACAATGCAAGAAGCCACCAAAAAGAACAGCAGTGCAAAGACTTGACTTTGAGCAAAAATACATTGAGAAAGAATATTTAGACAATGAGATAAGACTAGATGCTGTGATGGAAAAGCTCACCTGCAACGGAGACTGTAGGAAATCCCTGTAACCAAGCTGGCATAAGAGATTAAAGCAGTCAAAAAAAAATAGCATGGGAAGAAAAGAAAGTAATCATCCCTATCTAACAGGGAAAATGATTTGGAATGGGGTGTGTTAGCGTGTGTGTGAAAGCACAAGAGAAAGCAATTTACTTCAAAACGTTCTTGCTCGGGAAGGGGATCCATCCTTTGGAAGAGAAAGCCAACATAGTCCAAATATGGCCTGAGGGGATGTCTTTGTGGACCTATAATCAGAAGCATGGACTAAGGCTGTCTACTATTGAAAAACATAAGTGTTTATGCACGCACACATAAATAAGAGTGATTATTATATATAAAGAGGGATGTTCAGGAAGTACATTCACAATCAAATAAGCATAACAATGGCAATCATAGACATGTACAAAACTTAAAAACCAACAGTAAAACTTACAGTAACTTACTTTCACCATTATTATCAAAATTATTGGCTGCTAAATCTGAACTTGGTCTGGGAATACTGTGTGCAGGTTTGCCAGAAATTACAATCTGAAAAGATATTTCCGAGGACCATGGTTAGTAAATTTGCATGCTGGCAATTATTTGTAATATCTGTGACCAATAATAGCAATTTATACAAGCAAAATCAAAATATAACAACAGAATACACTGGAATATGTGTCTCATAAGGTTTCCAAGTAAAAGTTGCTCTTCCTATGCAACAAGTAAAGTATGTGTAAGTTTCCTAATACCGATCACCTTAAGATCAATCATACCAGGCCATCCATTAATATGACCATATCTGAAACTCGATTCAGAGAATTAAAATTGATGTACAAGAGTACGAGATGAAACACTCAAATCACTTGTGAGATATACTGAGTAAACTATTGTAAAATATACTGCTACTCAGCATGGAGGGAGAAATATTAGAACTCGTCAAAAGACGGTAAGAAAAAAATTCATATGAGCAATGGAGCCAAGAAAAAATTCTTTATATACCTGTATTGAATGGTTAAAGAACCCAGTAATCAGTTTCTGATGGCGCTTTGACAGGCATGGGTAACCCCGTCCATTTGTTAGGAAGGACTGGTAAATTAAACAAAGCTCCATTTAAAACCCACATGGTTACAGGAGCAGCATGCAATCAATTAGTTTACTGTATAGATATCAAAATATACTCACATCCGTATTGATTATGGCTGCAGCAACAGTTTCTCCAAACCAACGGCCAAGTGAGTTCACTGAAGGCAGGGAACTCCTAGAGAACATGCAATTATTATCATCAATCGAATAAAGTTGGTGAAAAAACTGGCAACCATTAAAAAATAATGCAAGAGAGGTTAGACTAACAAGATATCAAGTGCAATGGACAGCTGACCGTGATGTTCGCAGAGAAGACGAAATGAATTCCATAATTCCCAGGAATCAATCTGTGCATGAAAAGAAGAAAAAGAAGTTGAGCAACATAAAATGTTCTATTAAGTTTTCAATGAAAATAATCCCATTAGACCACCATTAAAATTTATTTCAACCAAGCCAAATCATTGTGCTTTGAAGATTTTAAGACCAGGTACAATTGTAAATATATATATTACCATTTTGACTTGGAATGAATATTATAGATCTACTAAATTGAAAGAAAAAGGCAAAATGGAAAGGGAAGTCACTTACAAAACTAGTAGAGTTCGCATCTATAGCATCTTCATCAGTCTTCACCAGAGGAATCCTAAGCCACAACTTTATTAAAGAAGTAATAAGAATAGAGACAATGACCAAAAAGAGAACAGAAATGAAATCACTAATCAAGGAAAAAATATTGAGATATTGATTTGAATGAAGAAAGGTACCTGCATATTGTTTAGGCCCTGCAAAATCTGATTTACACACCTGGCATAATTAGCACAGGATGCACCCTTGGGAGGAGGAAGAATGCATGCCTGCAGCAGACAATGAGAGCCTTAACACCATAAGCTCTTAAAATGGTTTTTCTCAAAGAACCATATCTAGAGCACAAAAAACTACCACAGCACAAACATTAAAGATGAATGAACACCAGGAAGGGGATAAATGTTGCATGATGGGGTACACTGGAAAAGCACAACAACCTGTGCCTTTTGTTTTCTCTAGGACAGACAAAAGTGGAAAGAAGACAACTATTGAAGATGCTGAACAGAAGAGGTATCAACATCAAAATTTGTCTTGAACAAACTAATTTCTGTATGCTGATACACCTCCTATGACTGCCTTCTTATTGACATGGAACAGAAAAGGGTTTGGTTTTTAATCAAGTTTTTGGTTTCTCCACAATTTTCCAGTCAAAGTTGTGCCATATGAGGGTAGTGGCAACTGAAATACATAGTAACTTTAGAAGAATAAAGTAAGGAAACAGTTTAAATTTCAGGATTGAAATTCACCTGTACAGAGAGATGATTAGCCCACGCTATTTCTTGTTTCAATGTGGTTTCGGAATCCATCCGAAGTGCTTCGTCCTCTGAATCCAAGTCAATCCAAGAACTAATTTTTCCTGAGAAAAAACAAGAATTCAGACATGAGACAGAGAGTTAGAAGGGAGCAAAGTGCAGAATTAAAATGCGGTCTAGAAGAGTTGATACCAACAACATGACTGCTCCACTGGGAAGGACTCAAAACAAGGTCTGATGCAGCAAATGGAAGAACCCCATCTTTTTCCAACAAGCTGGGCCGATATGTGGGATTCATCTGTGCCAGCCACCAACCAGGTTGCATAGATATAATCACAATTATTATGCAATAAAGTCAAAAGACCTCACAAAATACAGATATATAGATCAAATTGAATAATTGGCTGCTAAAATCATATATTCACAATATAAGCAAGAGCTTAATAACAATAAAAGTATAACTATAAGACGTTAATGTTGGAAGCCAAGCCTAGAGTAGGGTAGCGTAGCCTAGGAATAGAAGCAGCAATAAGAATAATGCTGCAGACTGCAACTGTGAAAAAGGCGAAAGGAAAGGCTGCCAAAACATCAATATTGAGCCTACTACCATTCACACAAATAATAAGAGGGAAAAAAAAAAAGGAGATATGTGAATGGCTAACTAGCCACCAGAAATCAAATTGTGTTATATTAAAAAAATAAAATAAAAAGAAAGGAAAAGGACGAACCAGGGGAGCGACAACGAAATCGAAGGAGCCAGTAGAGAGGTTAAAATTGAGAAGCTGAGGAAAGTCATCGTTGAACTGTGTCTCCACTCCACAGTATCGAGATTGGCTCTTTTCAAATCCTGCTTTTTCACCCAGCGGCATTTTTGCTGCTTCTTCTTTTCTCCTCCCGCTGCTCAACTACTCCTCTTACTATTACTGCAAATGCAACTTGTGTATTGCAGACCAAAAAGAGTGGACTATATACTATTTAGTTAGGGTTCTAGTAGGGTTTTTTGAACTTAAAACTTTTCAATTTCAATAATTAAAAGAACCGTCATGGCAGCCACCGCCACCACAACCAACAAGACCATTATTATATTCTCCTATTGTTTTTTGTTTTTTAATTTTTAATTTTTAATTTTTCTTACTTATACTCGATCGGGGCTCCTTGGGCCATTCCATGTAAAGGCCCAAACCATTGATAACGAGAGCAAAGAAAAGGCAGCAATTGATTTGACCGACCTTGGGATATGACTTATGAGTAAGCCGCAGTTAATTAGATTGTTTTAATAATTGATTACGGTCTTTTATAGTTTTATCCATAGTAATTACACTCGGTATAGTAATTACACTCGGTCCGGGGTTGATCCGGTCAAGAGGTTGGGTTTTGGGTTTCATAGGTCAACCCAGAAATTTACTTATTTTTTTTTCTTTTGAAAGCCGTTGACAACACCTAATAAAATTAATATTCTCACAACAACTTTGTAATTTACCTTTCCCATCCAAATGGCTCCAAAAGCTACGGGGAATGCCCCCACATTGCAATTTAATATATTTGGTCAACTAAAAATTTTGAAGGAAAGACACACAAAACCTAAACTTTTCCCTGTCTCTACCAAATAAAACAACAAGTCGCTGCTCCCCATGCTTTTAGATTTTCTCTCACAAAACCAGCCTCTTCCACTTTCCTACCCAATCTCTCTTTATTCTGGCATATAAATGAAGGGATCGAAGAGATTATGGCAGATTATGTTCACCAAGAAATGATCCAAAATTGGATCTCCCAAAACCAGCCACAGCTTTCCTTTTTGCTTGACCAAAACAGCTGTCATAAGCGACTGACTATCAAAAATTGGAAGATAAAAGACATTCCCATCTTTTCTTTCTTCACTCTAGTTCTGGAAGGCATTCCGTCAAGCAGCATGGGATGAAGACCCCGGCCACAACTTCCCCCATCCCTCTCTTAGTCATCCCCCTGGTTTTTTGGCCAAAACTAGAGAACCCCTCTTTTCCCAGACGCCTCCGTCTCTTGGCCAAACCAGAACCGTCGCCCACTGACACAGGAGACCAGCCCGACCAGCCTCCAACGGCGGTGTCCCTCACTCTCCTTTCCTCTCTGTTACTGCTAACAACAACTCATTGTAGAGAAGATGATGAAATAAGAAGGGAGGCTGAAGGACAGAAAGTTTTGAAACCACATTTGAAAAAGGAAAAAAACCGGGTCTCGTCTGGGTTTGCCCGGGTCGCCCTGGTCATGGGTCGTCCCGTCGGGTTGACCGGGTTTTGCCGGGTTGTTGCACCAGCCGGTCTTTTAACAAACTCGAGTCAGGTCAGGTCCGTCCAGGGTTCTGGTCGGCCCGCCGGGTCAGGTTTAATAACTATGGTTTTATCAGTTTTGGAACAACGTTGTCGTACTATTATTTTTTGGAGGGTCCGTAGTTGTTATCAAGAAGTTTTTATTGAGTTGTTTAAAGTTAAAAAATGTTAGCAATACAATACACTTAGATATAGGATACACTTAGATAAGGTCGTGTTATACCGTGGGTTTATATTTTTTTAAAAAAAAATTAATGTTTATTATTATTATTATTATTATTATTATTATTATTATTATTGTTGTTGTTATGGTTATTGATGTTGCTCCTTTTTTTACTATTGTTATTATGTTTACTACTACTACTGTTGCTGTTATTATCAATGCTAATTAACAAAAAAAAATATATCTCTTAGCAAATTTACCATGCAACAAGACTTAAATTACTATTCATTTTAATAGTATTATTACAATTTTGTCCTTAAAAAAAACCATTAAACTAGGTGTTGGGGAAGAGTTGTCTTTCACTATGACACAGTTATCTTTAACATATTGCATGGGGTTATAGATATGTCATTTCTTTTTCTTTTTTGGCATGATAAAATTACTACTTTGACCTTGAATAAAAAAATCTAATGCCTTTTACTTAGGGGTGTTTTAATCCTTTTATTTTTTTGGAATAGTACAATTACTTTGATGTTGTATATATATATATATATATATATATATATATATATATATATATATATATATATATATATATATATATATCATAAGAGTTTTTTGATCATTTTACATTGGTTTTGTTGTAGTTTTGGACGTTGCTTAAAGGAATTATTGTAACTGGCATATATTAAATATTATTTTAAAAAAACTTATTGGCATGTGCTTTTAACCTTGCCGGAATTCCATTAAGGTGGTTCCGCCGAGGGGGAGAAGAATTCTAAATTGAATACACTAGGATTGAGGAGGGCTAACTTTCACGTGGTTCAAGCTATAGGGGAATGCTTTTTAAACTCATACCAATAAATTTCATATTAATAGAATTCTTCCATTAGAGCAAGTTTGGTCAGATCAAGCTATTTTGGTTTAGGGTAAGGGCGTAGTGAGCAGAAAATTCCATATCAAACAAAGCTCTATAAGGTACGCAAGAAAATCAGTATTAAATGTGTGAACAGCCCCGTGCTATTCAAGCAACGCATGTAGGGTCGTCCAACTACCACACACCACGCCACCTTTTGAGGCAACATTTTGAATATCTTGCTGCCCTTACACAATGGTGAGCGTGTGTACCAGAAGCGCCTCTGGATTGGCGTTGTGACCATTTCTCTTTTTTTTCCTTCTTCTTCTTTCTCTCCTCCTAAGATTTTGCGCTCTCCCCTACAAAATTTTAGAACAACCCCTTCAATTTATTTTTCCTTCATATTTGGTCCCTATCATTCTGATTATGATTTTTATTTTATTTTTTTATTCAAAAATACAAAAAAAAATCAGAAATTCAAAATTCAAAAATATTTTTGAGACACGAGGAGATAAGCTTTTGAGTTGCAACATGTCAAAAAGGCAGAAGAATACTCAGATTGTGATATTTTGACAAAACAAGTTGAAGAAAGACTTAACGGAAAGAAAGTTGAGGTTGAAATCCAAAATTAGAAGAATTAATTAAGTTTAAGGACTTAATTAAACTTGTAACAGGTTTAATTGATTTAATTAAGGACTTAATTGAAATAAAAACTAAGTTTAAAGTCAGTTAGGCAAAAATTAAAAGAATTAATTAAGTTTAAGGACTTAATTAAAATTCTAATGGGTTTTTTATTTAATCAAGGACTTAATTAAAGAAAAATCAAATTTTAAGGTCTAATTCAAATCAATTCGCAAAGATTGCAAGATTAGAAACACAATTAAAACTTCCAAAGGCTAATTTGTATAATTAGGGGCTTAATTAAAATAAATTTGAAACTAAGAACCACATTGTAAAAAATGCTAAAATTTAAAGGTCCAATTGAAGAAGGCCAAGGATGAAATTGCAAGGAATCCAAAATATTATGATTGATTGGGAGCTCTTTTGCAAAGTTCCAAAGGTTCAGAGACCAAATTGAAAAATACTATAATTTTACTATTCATTGTCTTCTAAAAAACAAAAGAAAAGGATGTCTAAGTATCCACGTTTCAGCCCTAATTTCTCCATAACCTCTTCACCAAAATACACAAATCACATACCAACTTACATCTTGGTACTTGTACTTCACTTTAAGCCAAAATTCCAGCTTTTATTGCACTAAAAACACTTGCAAATTCTCTCTTAAAAACACTAATCAGCACTGCTCTACTTGCAAAAATAGCCTTATATCCCCCTTTTGTCAAATTCAAAGCAGGACAAACTTTTGTTCTTAGCTTCAATGAATGGTTGAGATTTATTCCTTAATATTAAAGGTCAAGATCCCATCAACCCTATAACCTCCTCATTTCTCCTATAAAAATCCCACAAAACCCTAACTCAAGATACCATCTCTCAAACTATCCTTCTTACCGTCTCCTCTCATCAAACCACCATCCGTAGAAACTAGGAACTCCACCACCCAAGACAACACCGTGACCTTCTCTTGATAGCCACCACCACATACTTTCCATTTTAGTTGCTTCTTTATTATTTTTAAAGACCCCTCTTGACAAGTAACCTCTGTTTTCAACCAATGCTTTCATACACCAACGTCCATCTTTCTTCTCCACCGTAAACAGCCCACCAAGGCCGGTAGCTTTGCTCCTTAACCAGCCATCAACAACCCAACAAGTTAACCCTGTATTAACACTGACTAATTGCGCCAACAACACCAACAACTTTCATCCTAGACCTACGACCCTTTCACTCCTTACTTTCCTACGCAAGAATAACTCCTCTCACCAAGTTATCTGCATCATAAGCAGTAGTTCCTCCACTGCCTAAAGTCACTATGAGTAGAAGCAAACTTCAGTAGATCTTCTATTGTCCCAGGCATGCAATATGAGTAGTGACAGGCCAGCAGCAAAGCAACATCATATATTACACATTAGAATTGAATGATTAAATTGAAAACAAATAAAAGTTTAGCAAAAAGAAAAAGGAAAAAAATCAAAAACCAAAACCAAAACCAAAAGGATTGAATTTGAATGACTAATAAAAATGTGGACCATAACTCTTCGGGGTAGGAGCAAGAAATGAAGGGGGGGAAGTCAATCAACGACAAACCAACCACTATAAGCCTACACGTGCCGCTTAGAAAGAAAGAGGAGATGATGTAGAATAACATGATATGGTGGAAGCACATTTAAAACCACCATGAGACGTCGCACTCGTTGCCCAAAATAAGCAACGTCTCTCACGCGTTGGCACGTGCACGACACGTACTAGCAACTTTTTCCACAAAAAATATTATTTAAATGATGAATGATGTTATTACCCCTGATCAAACCAACAATTAACAAAATACTTGAGGTAAAAAATACCGTATAACCCTGATTCCATGTGTTTTTTTTGTTCCAAGGGCATGTGCGTAATTCCATTATACATAAAAAAAAAAAGTAACACCGAAAAATACCCCTACCCGACAATGTAAGTTGTTTTTGGTTTTATGGGATTTTTTATTATTTAACTATTCATTAATACATGAAAAAACTAATAATACCCAAACAAATCAATAATGACTAATTTGCCCCGTGAAAAGATAAAAATGCCCTTAATTTAAAGATAGACAATTTTTTAGGAAGGATAAAAGGGTCATTACATTATAGTGGCGAATAGAAAAATATGAGTGTGGCTACAATGAATTTGCCATCCATTTTAATTGTTTTATTATATGTGTTAGTTAGTCACGTTGTTCTTTTGCTTAGCTGATTAAGATACAAATATAAATATAAATATAAATATAAAAGAGTTTTTTAACAAAATTTTGGCCATTATACAATGAGTGCTCCTGGTATTGATGCATTCATTATAACAAAATCTTGAATCAACCAACCAGTTTCAGCCTTATTCCCAACAAATGCCTACCTAGTCCTTTTCTGATTAAGCTTGAAAAAACCTTTACTGAATTTGAGCTTCCTATTGGGTGATAGTTGTTTGGATGAGGGTGTTACCTGTAAAAAACTCTCAAATGCCAAAATCAGTTTAGGGTATTTTATATAGCAATAATGTAAAGACAGTAAGTAGAGAGAGTAAAATATATTTTTTCTTTCTCTTGTCTTGAGAGAGTCCTCCTCTTATTATTAAAACCTGACATTTTATAACCTGAAAAAGATTTAAAAAAAATCTAAATAATATTTAGAAAAAAATCTTTCAGCTTTTCATGACAATCCTATTCCCCTTATTATCTCTCCACATAGAGTAGTACTAGGTTTGTAGTTGGTAATAATAAAAAGAGATTAAAAAAAAAGAGAAAAAAAGAAGAGAAAGAAAGGAAAGGGTAAAAAAACTCGATTGGGCTTCAACTCGACCGAGTGTTGAGTCTCGGTTGGGCCTCAGCCTAACTGAGTGTTGAATCTCGGCCAAATCGAATGTGGGGGCTTGGATTGGTCTAGGCCCAACCAAGTTCCCCCCTTTATCTTATCATTATCAATTGCTTCCTAAAGTAAATTTTTAACAGAGTATTGTTAAAAAATTACTTTATCATAACGTCATACATAATAGGGGAGAAACAAAAGATATATACAAGGAATAATGTGAACTTATAGGGAAGGCTGGTGATATTATGGTCGACATTTGTAGGAATAAAGCCTGAGGACATGTTAGGAATCATAAGACATCTTTCACATGGGTGTGTAAATGATAAGGTTGGAGAATCTTGGTCCACCTCTTAAATGTTTCACGTGAGCATGCGAGAATCTCTAATGGTTATCAGTAGAATCACTATTATAAATAGTCATTACTTATTCTCTGCTTTAGCATCACATTCTTCTTTCATTGGAATTACTTGTGGTGAACCTTTAGTGTGTAGAGACAAAGTTGAGGAACCCTACTCTTATTTTCTTGATTTTCTGCTTGCTTTTAAGTATATTTAGTTGGATAAAAAAACCTTTGGTAGAGGAGATTTTGGAGCTGGTACTTCTGCCAGTGGGAGTGAGGGAGTTAATTTTTCTAATCACACTAGTAAGAGTAAAGGCGCTAGATTTTCTCACAAGATACATTGGTCCTCCACACTTACTTTTAACCCACCTCAATCCCATGATCCTTATAGGAGTATTGTAGTTAATAATGCTATTACTCAACTAACACTTAACATGAAAGCGGGGTATAATGATAGGACTTCACTTCCCTGTGAAAGAATAAGTAGAACACCATGAGCAACAACTAAAAATTTTGAGATCATATCACCTATGCACATGTTTAAGTTTGAGTATTTTTTTCTTTGTCTAGTTTTGTTACATATATTTTTCTACTATAACCTATATATAGGTCACTTGCACCTAAATAGGTGGATGACCAAATTATAACATACTCAATTCCAGAATTAGACAAGACAATTAAAATTACTGAATTTTATGCGTAATTTTTATTTATTTATTTACACTGTAATGAAATTTCTAGCGAATTATTTTGGCAGTCTTCCATATACCGAGAGGTCCTAAGTTATCAATAATTCGTCCTGTACATATCTCATGTTCATTCCATCATCATCGCATATCCATGTCGCAGCGCCACCACAATCATTATTAGTCACAATATATATTGAAAATCCACGGATTCATTTCAAACATATAATTTACAACACAAACTAATAGTAATAAACTTGATTAATAACATTAATATTACAAGCATAAAATCCTGAAGGTATCTAAGATTAATATAAGGGAATACTAACTTCGTTCCAGTCATAAAATTATTTTAAGAAAAATACAAAAACATCCATTTCATTCCAGGTTCATACAGAAGAAATAAAGATGCTAACCCTAAGTCATACAAAAGGAATTAAAAACATGAAATCCATAATTCATACAAAAGAATTGGAAATGCTAATTTCCTAATTCATGCAAAAGAATTAGACACCTAGGATACTACTCCTGACGGGAATGAGAAGGGCGTGCAACATCAAAATAAGAGGATAATTATATTAAATAAATAAAATACAACCAAAAAAATGGAGAGTCACTACTACATGTATCTACACATACAAGTACCCACTCGATAGGGCATAATCATCGTTGATCCGCAAAAGAAAAATAACATTTGACGCTTCCTTTACTACATCTAAAGCCTATCCTTCCACAACCTACTTTTGATTTTCTTTTCAATTATCACACAATAATTTTTGTCCGATTTACTCCTTTTCCTTATCCGCCCCAAGTTCTGATATGGTCGCTGCCGACACTAATAACTCATATTAGTGTCATTAGTCACCCTTACCCGGATCGACTAATCAATTCCTTAAAAATGTCGGCACCATCTTAATCGATCGATGCCATTGAACTATTTCCAACCTGAAATGGTCAATCAATTGCTCTCCATCACACTTGAAGATGTTTCCGGTAATGCTGATGCCAAGTTCTCTTGACACCATAAACTTCCTCATTAGGACGTTCATCAAGATATTGTGGGCTTGCTGATACCAGCATTATTCGTCGATATCATTAACTATTCTTGATACGAATAGTTAATCAAGTTCAACATTCATTATATTTCCATCAAGGTCATACTGATGTTAACAATATTTGTTAATATCATTAGCCGCCCTTATTTGAGGTTGGCTAATCAAGTCCATAGGTGGTCATTTTATATATATATATATATATAATATAGACCCGTATCCAAACTCCAAATCCATGAGTCTACGACCGAAATTCAGATTTCAAATCCATTTCTGTTTCACCATATCTTTCCTTTCTTTAGTCATATTCAAAAATATGATTTCTAGCATGAATTTGAGGATGAAGTTTATTATCACGCAAGAAAAGTATAGTTGTGGGACACCTACCTGCCACCAATGCTTGATTTGCGTTCCCTTATTGTTGTTGTACTCCCCTTGTGGTTCCTCCTGAATTCACAAGTACACTACATTAGTTCACGACCGGTTTTCATTTTGCAAATAACAAGGCAACAACAATAACATTTACTCTTTACATTTCATTATTTTAAATCATTACACACATCATCAACTTCACTTTTCAAATGTGGTTTATCCCCTACCAGTGTTAAGGTTCGATGTTACAAGAATTTTGGAAAGAAAATGATTTTTTACCACTATCACGGCTAAATCCCCCTGTTTTATTAATTCTTGTCAAATTTGCCAGCAGGGGTGGCAGTTTGACCTTTCCTCATATATTTACCTATATCTGGAGCTTTAGAGCTTTAAATTGAGCGAAGTTAGATTCATTGGAAAGCTAACATCTCAGACCATAATTTCTATGAGAGGTGTTTCCCAAATTTTATGGTTTTAAGGCCCAAAAACCCCCTATAATAGGAGTGATGAATCTGTCTAGAATTCATCAATGATTCCTAAGTGAGTTTTCTACTATAATTGATTCCTGCATAAACATATATAACACACCATAATTCTTCTTCTTTCCCTTTATTTGGCTTTTGGCCAATCGTAGTCTAAGGGAACTAAGGATCCCCCCCCCTCATTTTTCTAGCTAATTTTTCTTACCACACTCACTCATTATCCACATTCAACACATGCCATAAGTGTTCATTAACCCCAAATTTCAGAATCCCTTTCCTCCTCCTTTCCATCCTCACATGGCCGACCACTTAAGTTTGGAGTTAATGATTTCTTTCTTTAACAATTTTGTGTGTTTCTTTCAAGTTTAGAGCATCTTGTGTTAGCTTAACTAACCTTATTCCTATCAATTTCTGCATTTCCCTCATATTTTCCTTCAAGAACCCTAATTTATAAAATCTGAAATTTATGCATAATTCCTACTTCATTGTTAACTTGTTTTATAAAATCAAGTCTAGTGTCCATACCTTTATAAATTTCATAATTTCAGCTCATGTAAATTGAATATTTTGGCCCCTCTTCTCAAGCTTGTAGCCGGACCCTTGTCCCTCTTTTTCTTCAATTCTGCACTTGTTTTTATCCTTGTTAGAATCCTTGTTATTGGTTATACTCTCTACTTGGAGTTTCTAGGTTTGTATAGTCCTAAGTGATTTGGTGTTTTTCCCTCTCTTTTGAAGAAGAAAATCTGCACTTTTCCCCATTTTTTCTTTAGTTTCCAGTTGGCCATGAAAGAGGAATGAATGGGGTATTTATAGCCCCCATTCTTTCTAATTATACATTGGCCCCTATTCTTTCCTTTTCTTTACAATTTGAATCACCTTCCTTATGTCTTCATATTTTCCTATTTATTTTTTAATCATTATTTTTATTTATCATGTGTATAATAACATTTTAATTATTTTTTTTTTAGGATTTTATAGACTGTAACAACTTTCTATAAATATCTGAGACTTAAGGTCCAAAATCCTATTATTGTTCTGTTTAAATATTGGTATAGTTTATCTAGTTCTCCCAAAGCTAAAAAATGGTATGGCATGGTTTTACTCTCTTTTTTAAGAGAAGAGCACAAAATCCCTTAAAAGATATTTTTCAAGGTAAGTCACTCTCAGTAAAAAATTGGTGGAGTGATTGGATCATAGTGTATTGTAATGGTTTTATAACCTCTACTAAGAAAGTGAGGGATGTTCTCCAATTTGGAGAGTATCTGTTGTAGATAATGTTTCTCCTCTTTTGAGTCCAAATAAGGAGAATATGTTCTGAAATCTTTCTGATAATTTTCAATACTACTTTCTTTGGAGCATAATTGTTATACTAATAAGTGTGTGTTGTTTATAGGCGAGCCTCACTCTTTGAGACAATTAAAGAACAAGAAAAAACGAGCTTCAAATTCCTTATCATCATCGTCATCTTTTGTATAGTATTAGGAGGAAGAATCTCGATAAGAGAAAGCTTCGGAGGAGAAGAAAGCCGTAAAAGAATCTGAAGTAGAGGTAATGGACAAAACTCAATAGAATAGTGGTGAAATGGACATCAATATTGACATGGAGACAGTTGGGTGCCAATATGCTCTTCACCTAGGAGTAAGAAAAGACGTAGTTCCCAGCCTATGGATCCTAGCTCTCCCCTAACAATAACACCCTTGCTTATTCTAATGTCAAACCATGCACACATTATTTCCCAAAATCCTATTGTTCTCAATCCTGTGAATATTGTGACAAGTCCCATTAACATTAGTGACGATACAAGTTTAAGTGGTAGTATTGATGTTGGCATTTCTTTTTTTATCCCTCTTTTATAGTTTGATTGTCCTTCCACCAAGGATTTTATAAATTATATGCATGTTGGTGGTTATGGCCTCATGCTTGAGGAACCTTTTTTGACAGGATTCCAACCTTCTAGAGAAGTGATATACACTAATAGAGAGAAAGAGAGAGAGAGAGACTTCTTGACTTTTATTTAACTTAACACAATATTGGAGGCAATACCTTGTAGTTTTTTCAATTAGCCTGATGGCTTTTATTTTGTCAAATGGTAGTTCCTTATTAAGTAAGTATTACTTGAGAGGGGTTTTCTAATCTTCTCTTATAGCTTCCTATATGACCACCACTATGCTACTTTGTTCTTCCACACTTGTTTTTTCAAGCTCATTAATCTATACATGAGGTGGCAATTCCACCAAATTCCCATTGGAAAGCTTAAAAAAGAGATCAGCTTGGTTGTTTTCTTTTTTAAACTAGTGTTTGAAAACATTTTTTGCTAGTACTTTAACATGAAAGGCTCTTTAGCCCTATATAGCTCTTGACACTATCTCACCGCTAACTGGGAGTCACAAAACACTACAAAAAGGTAAGCATTCAAACTCTTTACTAAGTAGAGGCTTGCCAAAAGAGCTTTAAACTCTGCTATATTATTAGAGGACGAGAATTCCAAATGGATTGCATACTTAAAGGTTCCCCCCCCACCAGGCTATTCAAAGCAAGCCCATCTCCACTTTCATTTATGTTGGATGCTCCATCAACATGTAACATCCAAGGTTTAATGGTGAATTGATCTTTTGCTTCTTCAGTTTTAACCACTGGTGGAGATAGTTTGGTGAAGGAGCATTATGCAATGAAATCAGCTAAAGTTTGGCCTTTGATAGCTGGTTTAGGTTGATATTAGAGTCTATACTCCCAGCTCAATAGCCCACTTAACCAAATGACCTGGCATGTCAAGTTTATAGAGGATTTGCCTTAAAGGCGAGGGCCACCTTTTCAATCTTTATATACCTCATATTGGCATCATGGAGAACCTTACTAGCATAATACACTGTCTTCTGGATTCCTTTTTCTTCTCATACAGGCATTGAACTAATTGTCAAGTCAACAACCCCTAAGTAAAGAAAAAGTTTTTCTTTTTTTTAGGTTGTGAAAAGACTCTAAGAGAGAAGAGATGGAGATTCAATTCTTTTAATACTTGTTTGCACTCTAAAGCAACATTTGTTTAAGTGAGAGATGATCTTGTTGAGGGCGGCAACTCTTCCAGTCAGTCTTTGTACATCCTTTATTATGTAAGAAGGAGTCATATTTAGTATTGCATAGATTTTCTAAGGATTAGTGTAAACCCTAGGAATAAACTTTTACATAAATTGAAAATAATATAGATGAAAAAAGAGAAATGAGATAATTAATATACAAATTAAATAAATTAGGGATCAAAAATTTTTCTAGTATGAATTTCCCGGGTAATATATTTGAAATATATATATAAGAAGAGTTTTAATTAACTCAAAGACAAAGAGGGTAAGGTTAAATGTAAGGAAAATAAATTAAATTCAAAAGTTGAAGGGTGAAATTATAAAAGATAAAAAGAGGTGTAACTCAAATAATAAAAGGAAGAAAGAAAAAGGGTAAAAAAAACACTTAAGCAAGTGGGGCCAAATGTCTAATTAAAAAAATGAGATTATAAATACCATTTTTCTTCTCCTTAAGGCAGGCTGCAACAACAAAATAAAGGAGAGAAATTTGAATCTTTCCACCAAAAATTGAGAGAGAAACACCAAAAAATGCTAAGTTTACACAAGGTTTAGATCAATTGGTAGGGAAAGCATCATTAGGCAAGGAAATTAGCAAGAAACAAGTAAAGAAAATTATAGGGAGAAAGGGAGAGAGTGAGGGCCGACTGGTGTGCAAAAAAAAAGGAGTCAAATTTTTTTGACTGGTTAATTATCAAAGCCTAATTTATCACGAGGTAAAGAGTCCTAAACTTGATTATGTAAGCCAATTTGAATTTGATTAGAGATTGGTGTATTAATCTTGAATTTCAGTTAAGGTTCCTGAGTAGAATTTGAGGGAAATGTAGAATCATATGGAATTGAATTAGTTAGAGTTTTGAAGATTGTCTTGAATGTGAAATTATGTAGAGATACCAAAGAAAAAAAATTCAATGGTTAAAGAAGCAAAGGTGGGCGGCCATTGGGTGGTGAATTGGAAAAGAAGAATTTATAATTGTATTTGTAAATTTCTTGTCATGTGTTGTTTATAATATGAACAAGTGGTTTTTTTGAAGGGAGAGTGGAAAATTAAGATTTTGAGGGTTCACTTAAAACATTGATAAAACTAGACAAATTTGTCTCCCTAACTTCAATAAGGGATTCGAGCCTAAACATGATAGAATTTAGGAAATGTTCTTTCATAGAAGTTATAGCCAAAGATGTTAGTTTTCCAACGAGACTAACCCCACCTAATTTAGAGTTCTAAAACTCCAGATATGGGTAAACCTCTTAGGAGAGGCTGGGTTGCCATCTCTGCTTGCAATTTCGACAAGTTGCTAAAATGAGTAATTTAGATGCGTTTGGGGCAGAATTGGGTTTCTTGCCCTCAGAAAATGTGTAGTTTAGCGTTTTAATATTCAAAGGAAATAAGTCATGTTCAAAACCGAGATTTGTAATGTTAGTTATGATTAAAAAAACAATCATTTTAAAGGATGTAATGAGAAACACAAATGTGAAGGAAGAAATTGTTGAATGGAAGTCAATATTTGTTGATTTTATTGTTATTAAAAAAATTATAATTTGAATAGGAAATAATATAGTATACCTGTGAATACATGAGGGACCATAAGAGCTGCACAGTAGCAACAGGGGATCACGAGCCAAGCTTCTGCTACAGGTAGGTGTTCTACACCTAAATCTTTTCTTAAATGTACATAATTATAAAAGCTTGTTTAATTTTTGGATTTTATATATAAATGTTGTCAAAAATAAGAAATGGAAACAGACTTGATTAACTATTCTGGTTATGATAGTTAATGATACCAATGAGTTTCATTGATATCAAAATTTCTCTAGATTTGATTAGTCAGTTTTAAGAATGGGAGGCTAATGATATCAATAAGGTTTACTAACATCGGCATGATAATCCCAAAACATGGGGGATATTGAACCTAATTAACTATTTCGGGTTAGGAATAGTTAATAATATCAATGGGCTACATCAATATCTTTTTTTTAAGGCAAAACATTATTTAGTGTCATGATTCCTATCCTTATGGTGGGTATTGCACATACTCATTCCCCTTTATTGTTGTAAACACCTCAACCCTGGTAGCGTTTACGGGAGTAGTTATTATTTCTAGGTATACTAGTCTATTTTATGTCGAGACCCTGGTATTACCCCTGAAAGATTGGGTATTCCGAGATAAACATATGTTATCTTGCTTGGAAGACACTTTCTTTCATCCGATGAAGCGAGGATGCTCTTGTCGCGATACACTAGCCTTTTCCACTCAAATATGATTCTCTATCAACTATTTTATATTAAGTAGATTTCTTTAAAAAATGGTATAAAGTTGTTCCAGAGAGAGTAGTTGTGTATTCTATTGATAAGGGCTTTTGTTGCTACAAGTTCTAGTAATTTTTCCACCTTCAGTAGCTTTTTGTTGAACCTCTTTAGATAGACTCTGGTGCTTTTCTTTTCTAGTTGAATAATGAAGAAAAGTTCAGTGGAGCTTTTGTATGCTTGTGTTGAAACGAGCGATCAACTTGTCACACAAATCTAAAAAACTAGATATTGAACCAGGTTTGAGATTGTGATACCATGCTCTTGTAGACCCCGAAAAGTAGTTGGAAGGACTTTGCACATAGTTTTAAAATCCTACACCACCAATTCCAAACTATTTCTCACATTTTGAACGTGTTTTTTAAGATCTGACAATCTATCATAATTATCCAAATTCATCTTACTAGCTATAAAGTCTATGAGGAGGCATGTGTTCAACACATAACCACATAATGGTGACCCTCCTACCTAACTTGAGTCTTTTTTTTTTCTTCGTCTTTACATTGCCTCTTTGATTATGGGATGATTAAGTTCGATTCTAAAGGAGAACGAGCTTGTTAGCAAGGATAGTTAAGACTCTCGGCCTGACCTCTTGATCTATAAAGATCATATCTAGATGACCCTGCATAAGAGTGCTTCTCTTTGTAATGTGATCTACTTGTAAGTGTGGGTATGATGTCTACTTTCTGTCTCATTCTGGTTATTTTTCTCAGGAACTTAGAGCTGGCATTGCCCAGGACATGCAATAGGGATGATTGGTGCCATAGACATAAGAAGAGTTTTTATTGTAATTGGCAAGTTCTGTAGAGAACTAAGCTGTCACTAGGTAGCTAACACAACCTCAGTAAGTGTCATTATCTGTTGAGTGATTGATAGAGATTCATATGAGGAGCTGATGAAAATGGTGGGAGGTCAATGACCCTTTCTCTTGGGATTTTTGTATTATCCGCCATAAATACTTTAGAATCAGGGAAACAAGGAAGATTAACGTAGGAAACAAGCAAGACTTTTGTTCAAGTTTCCATAGGTGACGTCATTGATGAAGCTTGAAAAAAACTTCACCAAATTTGAGCTTCTTTTCGGATGATAATTGTTTAGATAAGGGTGTTACCTGCAAAAAATCCTTTGATGCCAAAATTAATTTAGGGATTTTTAAGTATCAATAATATAAAGACAGTAAGTAGAGAGAGAGTAAGATACTTTTTTCTTTGTTTTTTCTTAAGAGAGTCCCTCTCTTGCTAAAACCTGACATTTTATATCTCGAAAAACATCAAAATATCAAAATAATATCTAGAAAAAATCTTTTAGCTTTTCAAGGTGGCAATCCTATTTCGTTGTTATCTCTCCATATAGAGTCGTAATAGGTTTGTAGCTTGTAATAATAAAAAGACATTAAGAGGAGAGGGAGAAAAGGAGAAGAGAAAGAAAGGAAGGAGCCCAACCGAGAGTTGAATCTCGTTAACGTGTTGAGTCTTGGTTGGGTCGTGGCCCAACCAAATGTGAGTCTCGGTTGGGCCTCGATCTAACTAAGTGTGGGGGATCTATTGGACTGAGGCCCAACCGAGTTCACGCTTTCATCTTATGATTTTCACTTTCCTCTTTTACATGTGCGCTGATCTTTTTAAGTTTAAAATACTCGTAAAACAATTGATTAATTTCAGTATATACGTTCATATTCTTAATAGATTGATGGATGAATTAATTAATTAATTAATTAATATTTCAGTTTATTCTTGATTACTTGAGAAATTAATTGCCTCTTCCATCCATCTAGAGTCCAAACGTAAAGAGCGGTCAAGTATGCATGATTTGCATGTTCTCTCACGAGCAAGAGATGCTATATCCCAGGGTCCTCCAGCAAATTTTTGCTGCCTTCGGATTCATGATAATATCGTCGTCTAAAATTAACATTCCAGGTAACCCCATGCATGGTTTCACCAAATATCACAGTATGATTGCAAAACATGAACATTAAAACTGTGATAGAAATTAAAATTAAATAAAAAATAATTTAATATGTTTGGTTAATAATACTTTTAAAATTAAAATTATAAAATAATTTTAAAATATAATCAGGAACAAAATTGAAATTGCGATCAAATTCTGCAAATGCTACATCAGCAAGCAATCTCCATCTAATTTATGTAGTGTCATTGAATAATATTAAACACTAGTTTTTCAAATAAAATACAATTAAAAAATAAAAAATAATTTTTATTTTTTATTTTACTGGATCAGACCTGATTCAATGCATTTTAAGCTTTGAACCGGAACCGGTCTGATTGGAAAAATATAGCATGCTACACTATTCATGCTAATTAATTAGCATGAACAATGCACAAGAACAGTGGTTCTAGGCGCGCCATTATTTACTGTTAAATAAAAGCAGAAGGACGCTGCTTGTTTGGAACGCAGTAACAGATAGGGTCCATAAACAATAAGACCTGTTTTTTAACTAAACACGCAAGAGCTGTGTTTTATTTAAAACGCAGCCGCAACAACTTAAACAAACTCTCTCTGAGAGCTGACAAGTATGCAACGTCACAATCACAGACAACAAATAATTCAGGAGCTAATAATTAACAAAGAGCTGGAAAAAAAATAATAATTCTGATACTTGGTCCAAGCTCCAACAGAGAAAAGCGTAGAATTGAAATCCAAAAGATACATGATATTTACAATTAGGAATTCCATGTTTTAGTGTGGCTTCCAGGTGGTGCTAACTGAGAATTATTTATGTGACATGGAAATGTGTAAGACCAAAGAGAGAATTCCAGGACTCAAAAGGCGTTACGCAGAGCCTCCAAGCACCTCAGAATTAAGTTCACCCTTGACATCCTTTTCCGTTTCATCAAAGAAGTCCTCGCGAGCATTGTCCGCTAACATGAGTGCGACTAACCAGAAAAGGGCTGAATCGAGAGAAACAAAAGCACCGCCACCAAGGAGGCCAGTCTTGGCAGTGGGGCATTGATAGTCAGGATCGTGATGAACGGTGCGGCTCAAGTGAGAGTGCTCTTGAATTGTTGGCCACAATATCAAAGCTGCTGCCAGTCCTGCTGTAAACCTGTTTCGAGTTTCACAAGACACGTCATTTCAGAGAAAATTATCTAAGGGATCGACACAATTTCAAAAATTTAATTTGGTGAATTAAGTTCACGGCACAAAAGGATAGGCATTTGCCACAGGTATACCAAATAAATAAAGAAGCGCAGAAAACAATCTACTGGCATGAGTCTAAGCCTATAAAAATCTACTCAAGTTGAGAGATGCAACGCAGGAAGCAGGCATTTTACATGCGAGCAGATCCACGCTTAGATTGTCAAAATAGTTGGTTTAATTGTTGTGAATTTCAATTGTGTAATCCTCCAAAGACAATACAGGCTCCATGTTAACGATTAATGATCAATTGGGGTGGGTCAATAAAGATGGAAGACGAGCACAGCATGAGTTTGATTATACCTGTTGAATGCAATAGAAAAGGGCAAACCCAACAGAGGAAGCAAGTTCTTTAGAGAAAGACTTACACAGCAACGTTGAAGAAGATGGTGAAACTGGTGCTCTGAAACAAGGCAGAGTTGGGGACACGTTTTCCTTTGTAAGGATAAAAGAGAGACAAGTAACCAACAACGGAAGCTGCTAAGAGAAATCCAACAGAGAGAAAGCCCAAGGCTACAGTAGGATCGGAAGGATACTTGCAAATCACAACACCCTTTCCGGTTATTGCAGTTCCAGCAGCAGGCTATAAAATAATTTCCAAGAAAAATAAAAAAAACTCAACCAAATTTAATCAGAAAATTACACATAACAAACACATAATAATATAGAATATGGTAGAGTACCTTCTTATTTTCAGCGACAACGCCTAAAAGGAAAGAGATCACTCCAAGAGCAGTGATTGCGAGCGCCATATGCTTCATTGTAACAGCCATTATCTGTTGATGTTTTATACCTGATTTATTTATGCATAGAAGACGGGAATGATGAAACAATTTAATTCCACAGAAGCAATCATCATCAAAGAAGAAGAAGAACAAAAAACAGTTTTATCTTACCTATTAAGTACTGCAAAGATCCGAAGAGAGAGAGGGGGAGAGGGGGATCTCTTATTAAAATACAGGAATAAGAAATTGATTCTTCTTCTTCTTCTTCTTATCCTTTAAAAGGGTGGCGATAGATGAGAGATCTCTCGCTCCCTAACTCCTCTTCTTCCCTATGAATGAATTCTGCGTCTTTGGTTAGGAAAGAAATAAATGTGAAGCAGATTTATATATATAAATGGTAAATGACACAAGTCTCTGTTGTCTCTCTCTCTCTCCCGGATCCTCAATTCCTGCCTTCAATATCTCCTTCCTTTTCTCCTTTCTTTATTAGCTCTTCTATTTACACCTAATCTCCTCCACCTAATTCTTTTAAGTTTTATATTTTTTTATAAAAAAAAAACAATAATGTATTTGTGAGGACCTATCCTTGTATCAAATCGACACATTAAACCATATTGTAAATATTTTGCAAAGTCAGCCCTGTCTTCCGTAGATTTAGGTAATTTGATCAAGCGGCCCTTAGCATCTAAAATGCATTGCAGGCCTTTGCTGTTAAAAACCCCAAGTTGTTATTGGATCCAATTGTTCAAATGCAATGTTGTAGGATTACTTACCAAGGAAGGATTCGATTTTCCAATTTCATGTTTTTTATATATATATATATATATATATATATATATTTAATTCCTCCACCATCAATCATCTACTGGGCGGAGGAGTTTCCTTAATTTTCTAGCTAGCTGTCATTTGAATAGAATCATTATTATTATGAGACACACAGACGCTCGCTCGCTCATAGTTTCATACAGGGAAGGGATGCACCTGATACATGATCACGGTCGTCGATGTGCAATTAATTACAGTTGGTGGTGCTGTATTTTATTTTTATACCCTATCTTCTAATAGGATTGTTTGTTTCCTCTCTATTTATAGTTTCCATAAAAAAAAGAAAATAAAATAAAATAAAAAAAGAGATTTCATTCCATAGAAAGGATCTTTGACTCTTATCATCAAATCAAAGCTGTCAGAGAACGTGAGGTGAGAGAGAGAGATTCACTGAATCTTTCGCTGGCTTTTTTGTCTTTTTGTTTGACTCCGTGGTGTGGTGTTTGTGTATTAATTAATAATTGATTGATTGAATTGGACGGCATGGCATGGGCTCATGGGCTGTGAAAACTTGAGGAGAGCTGGCTTAGCTTAGCTATAATCAAATCCAATAAAAACTATGGACCTGTCTTTCAAACAAGGCCCATGACTCAACGCCATGGGCTGCCGCCGCCGCCCATGTCTGTTTCTTTCCCCTTGCATGTTATAAGTATAACCAGAGGACTTCTCCTTTCCTTGTCTTTCTTCAATCGCTCAAATTCAAATTAACAAAACTCACTCCCTCACCATGCCAATACATACAAGAAACTCAAAAAATCTGGCTGAAAAAATTCACAATGATTTCCTTTCCCCACAAAAACAGAACCCCGCTGAAAAAAGATCCCTAGTTTGTGGCATTTCCCATTCTGGCTCTGGCTCTAGGTCCGCAAAATTCCCAGTCTTTCGTAACAATGTGGTCGGTGTCCGTGAGGTTTCAACTCCTAGGCGATCTTTGTTGCAGGACCCAAATACAAACCAACTTTTCAACAACAAGACTAGTAATTGCAAGTCTGATGATGAGGGGGTTTCGTCTTCGAATAAAGTAAAAGGTGAAGTGGAAACCAGTAAGAGGAGGGGTGTTATTATTGGACTTAAAGCATCCAAAGCAAGAGTGAGTGCTGTTGGTATCTGTGAAACCAAGAAACTAGAGATTGCTACTGCTGATAATAATCATAGGAAGAGAGAGAGAGCAGAGGGAGCTAATAAACGGGCTGTTGAAGGGTGGACAAAGGATCAGGAAATGGCTTTGCAAAGAGCTTTCTTTACAGCCAAGCCTACCCCTAATTTCTGGAAGAAGGTTTCTAAGCTGGTAATTTTCCTTTCTTTTCTCTTTTGCTATTTTCTGCTTCTGTTGATATTCTTTTATCCCTTCCTTTACTGTGTTTAATCATATGATATCATTGTTTCCTTAAACAACACAATTTGAATTGCAAGATGGTTACTTTAGATGGGATGATATTATGTATATTACGCATATTTAAGATGCTTTGGCACTAGCATAACTTGGAAGCTTAGGTTTCTAGAAAACCGTAGCATGAAAAAAAAAAAGTGCAAATTTTTCTCATGAGGTTACCTGTGAAAGAACTCTTGCATTTTTGAGTTCAAATTACTGTCATTCTAGGCAGTGAGAGTATAGTTTGCATGCTTCAATCTTCACATACTTTTTTATTTCATACACAATATCCATGGGATTAAAATGATGATGGTATGTGCTTTAATCTATTCTTAACAGCCTATTGAAAAGAGATTGATTTATGATTCGAAGTAGGAAAACCAGAGACAAACCATTATAGAGAATATAAATTTGTATGTTTTCTGTGTTATAACATTACAGTGCATTATGCTAATGTATTGATTCTGTTATTGCAAAAAGAAGTACAGGTATGGGTGATTTACCTGGCTTGGATTTAAACAATTTCATTGTTTAATCTTTATTCTTATATTTCTCACTCTACTTTAGCTATCAAAATCAAATTAATTTTGGATAGAAATCTTTCTGACTTTGTTGCCACTAGCTGAACTATATGGCTATCAGTAAAAATTTCAGAACTCTTTTCCCTTATATATTTCCTTTTGGTAAGCTCCACTGCCTCTATGGCATCTATTGAGGTCGGCAGCATCTGCTATTGCCCATATGAGCTTAGACTAGCTGAAAATTCTCCAAGTGATCAGTACTGAAGAGCTTCATTTGAGAAATTTCGAGACTTGGTCATTTGTTTTCTTCTTTCTTTTGTTCAAAATAATATTTAGTCATATAAATAATTTCTAGATTTTTTTTTTTCTGAACTCAATGAATAAACTGTGGCTACTTAGTATACTTTCACAATTAATAAAATCTTTAACTCGTGTCATGCTGCATAGCCAATCATAATATCAACAGCTGCTTTCAGAGCTTTGGATCAGCTTTTCTACACACCGTTACCTTTTGTATAATCACGCAAGTGAAAATTAAAGAATGACATTCTTTCACTGCAAGAATTAGTCAGTATTCAATTGTTATAAAGCACAGTGATGCATTCGTTGCTTGCAATATTTTGTTAATATAATTTTCAGATATTGCGTGTAGTTGATGATCTGTAAAATGTTTTTTTTCTTCATACACCATCTGGAGTCAGATAGCCTATTTCCTCCTGACTCCACATGATTGCATTTACCACTTTAAAAGTGAAGGTCAGTGTATCCAAATGCGGGCAACTATGTTCTTTGTTTTATCAGCTGGCAGAATGTGCCCCCCAACAATGCCCAGGCACTGTCGTTGGTTGTTCCTAAAGGTTAATTGTGGGCTTTCTTGTATCCCATGTCAAAGGGTAGTCTCGTCTTTTATTGAATTGGGAGTGGTAATTTTGTGTCCTTTTATATGTGGAAGGCAGTTTCTATCTATAACCTTCTCTTAAAGAGCACCAACTGTGAGCTTTATATTAACATGTGCATGAAATTAATTGCAGGTTCCTGGAAAGTCTGCACAGGATTGTTTTGACAAAGTTAACTCTGACCACATGACTCTACCCCAAACCTTCCCGCGATCAAGGGCTAAGAGAATAAACTCATCACCGCTTGAATGTTTTTCAATCTCTGTTAGTAAACTGCTTAATCCCTCTGGCCCAAAGAATAAAAGATTGAGTTGTAAGCAGAAGAGTCATCTTGCACATAAAAATGTTAGAGAGTTATTGCAAAAGCAGAATCAAGTGAACCGAGATTATGAAGCAGACTTGTTCTCCATTCTTGAACCCAACCAGAATTCATCTATGCAAGATTCTAAGCTGGCTGTTGAAATTTCAACCCCTGAGCATTCACAAGAAAAACTGGGTTTTCTTCACAAACTCCATGAGAGTTCTTCTGACCATAAAAGGCCCCTTTTGAGATTGAGTTCGTGTGGGATAGATATTGTAAGTCCCCCAGTACTGAAGCAGGTGAAAAACAAGGCTTTACATGAGAAATATATTGACCAATTACACTGCAGAGAAGCTAAGAGAAAAGCAGCACATGCACGGGCAGGAAAATCTGTTGCAGGAAAAGAGAATAGGGGAGAGATCAATGTTCAGAAAATAGATGTGGTTAGAGCTGCAAAAAATGCCCTAGTTTCGGATGTAAGAGATGCTATTTATCAGCTCCAAGATGTACAAACTAATGCCAGCAGCTCTTCCGATTTTCATGATGATGGTGTTGGAAGTGATGATGATGGAGGTGAAAGCGTACTCTGAGGTAAGCGTTTTACTCTGTTGGTCGTTGTGTTTGATGGTGAAGATGTAAAAATTCCCACCAAAAAAAGGACACACTAATTCGGTGAATCGTAACTTCTGAATTCAACATTTTGGCAGTGATAATTGTTGCTGCCTTGTATAACCCCTAATTCTTTGATCCTGTAATGTAAAATAATCTTAGGTTATACTTTTAGATTTCTCTTTTTTATTTCAAAGAAATTGTCAGTCATTCTTCCAATGGTCCATTCTTTTCTAATGTAGAAGTAATGTCAATAATGCTAGGATTGTAATGCTTTAAATTGGATTCGTAATATGTAGTAATTACCAGAGGTCTAATCATAGTTTATTTGCTCCTTGGTATACCGTATAAGCTATGCAGACCACAATGATGGACTGCATATTTGACTCTCCGATCTATATGAATTCTAAATTGTTGTAAAGAAGACGGGAATAATACTTGATTAAAGAGAGAGAAAATGACAGGAGCAGTAAAGATAGTAATGAATGTAGCTCAATTACAGTTAATGATGTACTGTAGAAAGATTTTGGATTTTTTATTTGTGCTTCTGTTGTTATTCCTTCTTCAAATTCCATGTAAAATTTCAAGGATTGAACAAGAGGTCTTATCAGAGCAGCTTATATTCTCATCATGAGATTCTCTTGAACACCTATGGCATTTTTATGAATTTTGTCACAAAACTGATGAGATGATACCTAACCACGAAACCTTTAGGATGGAGTGCAATACGCCCCTTAATAAGGCTGATTTTGTGCGATGGTCCATGGAAGCTAGAGTGCAACCTCCAAGTCAACAACCAGCAACTTCTTAAATGCAATACCCATTTTAGCATCCAAAGATTGACCAACTACTTTTGTCCATTCTGTAATGCATTTTCCAGTTTACGCAATTTATGCAAGAAGGCTAGGAACATAGGAAAACAATTGAACAACCATCATAATTAGCTTTGGATCATCTGTGGACATTAGGCCAGGTGAGAACAAAATGTCTGTGCATAGTGCCCTAAGTTCGGCTGCCATTCACTTATTTCATGACTCCAAATTGTCAAAATATTCCAATCAGAATCTCACAAATAAGAGAAAGAAAGAAATTTGCAGCTATAATTGTAAATCACGCACCAATCATGGTAATTATGACTTTCATAATGGAGGATTTTTAGACATGAATAGAAGTGATGTGATGATGTAACCGAACCCACTATAATTTTTAGGCCTGTTTGGTAATGTAGTTATGGTTATTTTTTAAAGTATTTTTTATGCTGAAATGTATTAAAATAATATATTTTTTTTATTTTTTTAAATTTATTTTTGAGATCAGCGCTTCAAAACAATTCAAAACATTAAAAAAAAATTAATTTTTAGTAAAAAAAAATTAATTTTTTTTAAAACCACAAGTTGCCCAAACACCTTTTAAACTAATAACAATCGAAGAAATGAAAAGGCAGCTAAATTCGTTTTTCCAAAGAAATCACGTTATAACTCATGCAGAATTGCAACCGAAGTTAGTTACATGTATTAGCAGACCATGAACTGTTCTTCCTGAAGAGCTTCACAAATATTACGATGTCTCAAAGTTGAAACTGAGCCACTACATTAAGAATGAAGATGCTTAATAACATTGCAGACCAGAACAACAAAAGGGGACTTCAAAGAGCAATAATAAAAATGCCAAACTATGCTATATATAAATGGCAATATGGTTCGTTTTCGACATCTATAATGTAAAACGAAGAGAAATCTTTTAAGAAAAGTATACTTGGAAATTAAAAATCCAACCACTTCTGGTAGTAGACACAAGTCTTTGGAGAGATAATGCCATCAGGTGTACACTGACTTATCCGTGGACAAACTCCACACGGGATAGAAGCTAATGCCCCTGCCTTTGGTTCCCCTCCAAGGCCTGCCTTGCTAATGTATTTATAGCAAACCTCTCCAAAAGGAATTGAAGCAAACTCACCCATTCCATTACTCTTCACCTCCATGATTACATTGTCCAAAATCAAAGTCCTCAGGATCTCTTCAATTTGCTGTTTTGTCACGTCAACATTGAAGGCTGGATAACTATTGATCGAGTCTGTAACTTCCTCCAAAGTGGCAACGGCCCTCCTTTCTATTTGGCGTTTACATAACTGCTTCAGTGACTCAATAAACTCTGTATCAAGGCTCCCTTCAAGATACCATGCCCCTCCACTGATTTCCTTTGAGGGTTCAAACTCTGTTGCCATGAAATGTTTCCTCCCCTTGTTTTGGATGTTCACCACTTCTTTTATCAATTTTTTTACCTGCAGAGCCTTGAGAGACTTATTTACCACATTATCCGGAAGTTTGGCTTCTTTTTTCATGTCTCTAGTCCAGATTCCAATATCTTGTTTGCTTCGGATCACATCATAGAGGAGACGCTCATGTTCAGTAAGAGATTGAGCTGGAGAATTCACTTCTGGCCGTTTCCTCTTAAGGGATGAAGGTCCTTGTAAACGGCTCATTCCTCCTGAGAGAACATCAAAGATGAATATGTTATGTACGATATATCAGAACAGAAATAGTTTTCTAACAGGATTTTAAAGCATGAAGCACTTAAAGTGCCAATTTTGTGTCAAGGTCAAAGATATGAAAGACATCACATATCTTTGTACACAATGCTCGTTTTAGTGGCTGGGTAAGTGTTGAAACAATTTTGAAACTACAACGATTACATCGCTAGCAGCAGCATGAGAAAAACAAAAGATTCACACCTCCTAAGAAGTAGTACAGCTCTTGAGCAGAATTTCAGATTTTACAAAAAGCCAAAACAGTTGAGACAAAAGATTATTTTCTGAGTCGGTATTCCTTCATATGTTTTGTAATGGATCAAACACTCAGAAAGCAATAAACAGAGAGACAGAAACAACCAAAACTTTTGAGAGAGAGAAGGTATGGCAACTCTACTTGCAAAAGTATCTCATAAGATTCGTGCATTCACACTAAACTAGCAAAATAAGTTAAGGTTTTAAAACTCAACATATTCATGTCATCGATGATATGACAAAGGGCCACTAAAAGGGATGGTACCATGATTTCGGAGATATTACTATATTTAGTTAAACTGTGACACAACTTGTCTTGCATCTTTCTTGATGGCTGGTAAAGGGACATTTGCAATTATGTTACATATTGGCGGGAACCCAGTCACAAGTCTTTTAATACCAGCAAAATCAGATACAATGTTCAGATTACAAAAGCTTCCTGCAATATGTCATTTTGCATGCAATCGACAAGAAACTCACATTGCTTCTCCCCACTAGTTTCAAAAGCAAAAAAACCCACCAGGTTTCAACATTGCAGCGGCCATATTGTAAAGATGAAGAAGATAATCCATGCCACTAGCACCACCATCTAATGCAAGTCTTGGTTCATGTATACCATCTTCAGCTTGTAGTCCAGAAATATTGTCACTTGGTATGTATGGTGGATTACTCACAATACCTACAATTTGTCCTTCAACATCCTTTAATGGCTCAAACCAAGATTCTTGCCTTACTTCAATCACATCCTGAAGGCCCATACCTTTGCACATTAAGGGTTGCCACCGAAACTGTGACTGGTCTTAAATCTGCAGCAATAATCTCCCATAACTCCCAAAATTTTTCTAATACCTATAGCAATAGCATCACTACCTGTACCCACATCTGCCAACAACCCCTGTCCCAATTTTTCATTGTTGGAAACCACATAACTTGCTAGATCAACAATCAATTCTGTCTCTGACCTCAGAATCAAGACCCCTTCTTGCACACTCAACACCAAGTCCCTCCAGTGCTCACACCCTACAATACACTGGAAGGGCCTCCTCTCTTCAATCCTCTGCTTCCACAATTGGTAAAGATCATCCAAACTTATCCATATAATGACATTCTCATTTTTACCACTAGTATCATATTTATACTTGGAAAAGGACAAGCATGAGGAGGAGTAGGAGCTGTTTTCAAGTGAGTCCTCAAGAAGCCAACTGAGCTCCTTACACAAGAGTGGAGTCAGGGTCATTATCAGACTCCACAAAAGATGACCCAACAGAGGAGGCAAGGTTTTTTGCCCAACCATACCATTTTTTAAGGTCTGATGAAGTAACTAAATAATTAGTTGCCTCAAAACG
Organism: Populus deltoides; assembly: GCA_015852605.2. NCBI lineage: Eukaryota > Viridiplantae > Streptophyta > Magnoliopsida > Malpighiales > Salicaceae > Populus > Populus deltoides. Next base: position 97,392 of record CM027587.2, on the reverse strand, counting down.
AGGGGTTTTTTTTGGTTTTATTGCTGTTAAAGATGGCATTGAAGAAGAGAAAATCAGTGTGCAACAGCAGCTATAAAGACATGCTCGGCTCAGGCCTAGCTTCATCTCTCTTCCTCAATGTAACCACCATTCAAAAGTATATCCTGACAGATTAATATTATTGGTGCACATTTTGTTTCCTTAACCAGGCATTATTCATATACATTGGATATTTGTTTGTAGTTATGTGAGGAAATCACATGCTCTGGCTAGTAACTCTATCAATACTTGGGTACTTTCTTCTTCTCAACAACATAGGGTTTTAGCTTGGGGTTTTCAGGGAAACCACAGTGCACAAAACCAAAATAAAATCAAATCACGGATTTAGTTTCTTTAAATTACAGATATAATTTCACCATAGGGTTTTAACTATTCCACCTTAATAAATATTTTATATAAAGATGTTAAATTAGTCTACTGTAAATCCTAGATTTAATTTCCTTTAAATTAAAGGCATTAAATGTTTATATAAAAAATAAAAAAATTCATTATTCATCAACTGCAAATACCGGATTTAATTTCTTCATGCTGTTCTCTTCTAAAGCAATCAAGTTAACTTGTTTTTTCTCTACATTTAGGTTGCCTAAAAACAAGTCAGTAAAATTAACAAGTTAAAATCAGCATGTAAAAATAAAATAAAATAAAATAAGAAACATACCGAGGAGAGACTGCCGCTGCAAGCGGGGGAGTGCTGGAGATGGAAGAAGAGGAGAGGGGCTGCTAGAAGGGAGAGGAGAGGTCCCTGTTTTCACAGAGTGCAGGGAGGGCAGAGACCAGAGATGGAGGGTGGAAACTTGACACAGCAGGAGATTTTGAGGGGAGAACGATGGAGCAGGGGAGGGTTAGTGTAATTCTATTTAATTTTTTTTATACCGTGTATTTGTTTTTATAGGCGGTTCAGTGGTGGTTGAACCGGTCCAGTTCGGTCCAACATAACATTTTCTGATAAATATTCTATGTTGCAGATTCAATCTGTTTTTGGTCCCATAAACCCGCCTTCTTGTGCTGTTGCTCCTCCTTCAAATCCCAAGGATAGAACAAGTCTTATCAGAGCAGCTTATATTCTCGAGCATAGTTATTAAATCTGGATTAGTTTGATAGGTGGACTTGATGGTTAGACTTATCCAAGTTTATTAAGAAATTAGCTGGTGTAACAATCCAGTAAAATCCAATCGACTCATGAGATGATTCATAATCTCAATGAGACTTGATATTTTTTTTTTAATGTGGTTTTTTTTATATATATCTTTTTTATATATATTTTTTAGTTGGTTATTAACACTTTTTAAATTTAATTATATATTAGAAAAATATTTTATTTTTTCTGTGTGAGATTTGAAATCCTTTCGTATATATACTCTATGTTCATAAGAAAAAAATTATATTTTTTTAATGTGAAATAAAAACTATTTGGTTTAAATACTTTCATTTAAAAGGATAACATAATATCTTTTCAATGTGAGATTTGAAGCCTTTTAATATATATACTTTATATTCACAAGAAAAAAGTTATATTTTTTCAATGTGGGATTTGAACTCATTTAATATATACTCTATCTTTCGAATAAAAATATTATTTTTTCAATATAAAATTTGAACCTCTCTCTCTCTCTCTCTCACACACATATTATATTTTTTCAATCTGAAATAATAAAATAATTGGTTTAAATACTTTAACTTAAAATGATAATATAATATCTTTTCAATATCAATTTGAAATTCTTTAATATATATACTATATGTTCAAAAGAAAGAAGTTATTATTTCAATGTGAAATTTGAAACCTTTTAGTATTTATATGCTATATTCATAAGAAAAAAATTATGTTTTTTCAATGAGAAATTAAAAAAATTTAAAATATTTTTTAAAATTTTATTATTTACAACATGTATAGCCCGTATTCATATAAATTTTTTGTAATATTTTCATATAAAATTTTAAATATATTTTTTAAAAATTTTCTAGATTAACTTATAAAATTTAAAGACCAGATTTCTGGATCAGATCAATCCCAAACCGGATTTGACAACAATGCTCTCACTTGATGGGGGAGAAAAAAAGGCTATATATGATTCTTCGATGTCAAGACGTGAGATTCTCTTGAACATGTGGGCCTATGACATCTTGACTCATTAACACAAATAGGCAGTCAATCAATAAGATGGGCTCTGGGCTTTTGACAGAACCTTTTAAGATTGGAAAGGCCCAGCCCATCTCTGATGATCCTCGAATGAGCATCTTGACACCGGAGTGGGGTCGTTAATTAATTTTGTAATTAAGCTGAAGAGCTCCAATGGACTTGCACTCTCCAATATTATTAAAATACTATTAAGGAGTCATTGTCATTATCATAATCTTGATCAATATTAAATATTAAATTTATTTTTTAAAAATTATTAGTTAAAATATTTCAAATCTTAAAACCATTAAAAACTTGTATGATTATTAATTTTAAAACTTATAAAAATAATCGAGATATGTACAATTTAACCTGAATATTTATATTAATAATAATAAAAAAGTAGCCATTAACATGATGATGACTCATGCATGCCGAATGGATGGATGGATGGATTGATTGAAGAGTTATATATATAAACAAACAGATAACTTAAATTAGGAGGTTGGGTGCACCGTCCCCATGTATTGTATATTTCTTCTAGTTACATCATCCAGCACCTAACTACTTTTTTTAATTACTTTATACTTGCTCTTAATTTGTCTATTTTAGGGCTTAGAGTTAATCGAATCAAAATGAACGTCCATCGTGCAAGCACTCACCAAGTTTCTTCTTCTTCTTCTTCTTCTTCTTCTTATTTTAAAATGAATTAATCTCCTTATTTATTAGAACAAGAACAAAACAAGGTTCTATTGTAAGGTAGTCTCCCCCCACTCTTATATTATTACATGTAAGTTATAGCGAATATATATTAATTAAACAAAACAATTATTAAAATGAAACTTTTTTTCTATAAATAAACAGATATAATAATAGAATTGCTCTGTCTGGTTATTCAACATCAAATTATTATTATTATATGAAAATAATTTAATCAAGGCTTGAGCAATTAATTCGTTTAAGCTTTGCAATTTTTGCTGATCACGTTCTTTGCCTCCACCTTTCTTTCTAACTCCTTTCTTTTTGTAGCAAGCCTTTGATGCTTCTCTGATCACCTTACAAATTAGCTCCTTAATTAATTAACTCGTATTATAGTCGTCATCGTCGTCTTCTTTTTCTTATGATCCATAGGATCAATTCATGATCTTGTCTTAATTTCTCAACTACATACGTAACAACATGGGTTTGGTCAAAGGAGTGGCGCTGTCTACAAGGCTAAGGCAACAACCTCTTGGTCTAGCCTTGTGCTGCCTATATATTCTTCAACTACTGCTGCTGTTGCTGAGTTCCGTAAGTGGTACTGGAGTAAACTGGGGAACACAGGCAACACATCCTCTGCCGCCTTCCACGGTGGTTAACATGCTCAGAGACAACGGTATTCAGAAGGTTAAGCTATTTGATGCTGATTCAGCTACTTTAAATGCTTTTGCTAATTCTGGGATTCAAATCATGGTGGGCATCCCCAATGATATGCTCTATACTCTGGCTAATAGTGAACAAGCTGCTGAGAATTGGGTGGCCAAGAATGTCTCTTCCCATATCTCTTCTGGTGGTGTAGACATCAGGTAATCCATCAAACCCTTCCCTTCCCTTCCCTTTTAATTTTTTTCCTTTGACTTGGATTTATTTGCGGATCAATATTCACTATTGAAGTACTCGAGCAATATGTTTTGACTTGATTTACACAAGCCAAGTAAGTGTCAAGTAAGAAGAAACAAGTGATCATGACTAGGATCAAGTCATACCATATCAGCTTGCTTTGGCTTTGCTTTTGTGGTGTTTATGTTCCACTATATGTGGAGCTTTTCTTGTATTGGGGGATTTATTCGCCAGTAATTTTGAGCTATTTATAAGGTACGTTGCAGTTGGAAATGAGCCGTTCTTGTCAACATACAATGGAAGCTTTCTGGGAACAACTCTTCCTGCTCTTCAAAATATCCATTCAGCTTTAACGAAAGCCGGACTAGACACTCGGGTGAAAGTCACCGTTCCCCTCAATGCTGATGTATATGAGAGTCCCACAAATATCCCGTCCGATGGTAACTTCCGCTCAGACATCCAAGATCTCATGCTGTCGATTGTCAAGTTCTTGAGCGACAATGGGGCTCCCTTCACTGTCAATATCTATCCCTTTATAAGCCTTTACACTACTCCTAATTTCCCCCTAGGCTTTGCATTCTTTAACAACACTAGTTCATCTTCCTTGACTGATGGTGGAAAAATCTACGACAATGTGTTCGATGCGAATCATGACACCCTTGTATGGGCCTTGCAGAAAAATGGATATGGAAACTTGTCCATTGTCGTTGGGGAGATTGGATGGCCTACCGATGGAGACAAAAATGCAAACTTGAACTATGCACAGCAGTTCAACCAAGGGTTTATGAATAATGTCATTGCCGGTAAGGGAACCCCAATGCGTCCTGCTCCTGTGGATGCCTATTTGTTTAGTCTCTTCGACGAGGATGCCAAAAGCATTCAGCCTGGTAATTTTGAGCGACACTGGGGATTATTTTACTTGGATGGGCAGCCTAAGTATGCACTTAGCCTGGGGACGACGAATTCGAATGGTCTGGTACCAGCAAGGGGTGTGAGCTATTTAGCTAAAAAATGGTGTATTATGTCTCCATCAGCAAGCCTAGACGATCCGCAGGTGGCACCAAGTGTGAGTTATGCTTGTGCTAGTGCAGACTGTACTAGTCTGGGCTATGGGACTTCTTGTGGAGATTTAAGTGCACAGGGCAACATCTCCTACGCATTTAACAGTTACTACCAGCAGAACAATCAACTTGAAAGTGCTTGCAGGTTCCCAAATAATCTTTCAGTTGTTACAAGTAATGACCCATCTACCGGGACTTGCAAATTCAGGATCATGATTCAAAGTCAAACAGTCACATCTGGTGTTGAAGGTGGAAGAGGGTTTTCAATGTCTAGTTTTGTAACGTTTGCCGTCGCGTTTCTTTCAGCGTTTTTGTGATTTTTGGGACTGATTGTATTGGACTGTGACTGTATTTCCTTGATTGGTATGTACAGAAGGAGCTAAATTGAGAATTTGATTCTGGAACTTTTAAGCCTTTAAGCACAAGTACTAAACAATTGGAACACAACAGGATAATTCCCAACTGGTTTCATGCTGCTGTTCGAAATAGTCACGCATTACATGAATGAAGATAGCCTGCAAATGCCTACCAAACTCTGAATCAGCTCCTCCATGAATCATAAGTCCTCTGTGTTTGTGAAAATGAAAGATCACTTCTGAAAATCAATTTTAAATATTACTCGCATTCTTATGTTGAAAAGAAGCAGTAGCAGGAATGTCAATCAAACAGCCACAGGCCTGTTAAAGACGACTTCTATCGCAATAATTATATAATTGAGTAAAAAACTAAAAAGCGAGGGGTGTTTAAAATATGCATTCTCTCACATTTTATTATAATGGATCTATTATTCAGAATTTTTCTTTTAATTTCATCCTCAAATACTTTTTTTGAGTGATTGTATTTTTTCAGGTCAAATTAAAAAGTAATTAGATCAAATTTATTGAATAAGAATAAAACTGAAATACAGGTGATCAAAGTAGAAAAAACATCATAAATAAATGATGGTTTGAAAGTTCACACAAAGAGTTTAATTTAGTCCTCGCTCTTTTAAACATTACACATATTCGCACATGTATATTTTTTCAATTCAATTTTAGTATAAAAAGTTTACTTTTCTTATTTTTTTAGTCTTCGATTTGAGAAATGACAAATAGAGGTTACTAAGTTCTAGCAGTAGAGAGAGAAAAATATCGTTGACACCGATTTTGACCACCAAAACGGTTGATATTTTATGTCAAATGGTTTCAATTGATGATGGGAGTTCATATTAGATGTTTTTTTTTACCTTTAAAGTACGTGAAAAAACATATTAGAGCTTCTGTAAATTTTTTTATTTCAGGTTGATTTTGATTTTTGTAATGATTTTTTATTTTTTTAGGTCATAGATAGGATTGATTGAATAAAACATTTATTTTAATAAAAAATTTAGCAAACACAACCGGGTAAATATCTCATCTTGCGAGATAAAATATCTTAATCTACATTCGTCTCTTGATTTTTCCCGTTTTTTATTTGTAGTTATTGCTTATAACTTTTTTTTTCATTTATTAACACATATAGTTGTCGATTTATTTTATTATATGTATGCGTGAACTTTTTGATTTTCTACAAATACGCGTTGAATCCAGTTTTTTATTTTTAGTTATTGCTTATGACTTTTTTTTATTAACAGATATAGTTTTCCATTTATTTTATTACATATATGCATGAACTTTTTGATTTTCTACAAATACATGTCAAAAAAGCTTGTGTATATAAATTTTTTTATTGAAAAAAATCATATGGCCCCGCGACGAAGAGCAGGTTACATAACTAGTAAGTAAATCTAAAAGATGTGATCAAAATACTGAGCACACGTTTATTGTTCACTTTCTCACATTTTACAGTAAACTTGCTATTCAAAATTTTGCTTTTTTTTCAATTTGGTCTTCACATTTTTTTTTTGCGCAATTGCATCCTTTTTTGATCAAATTGAAGGACAATTAGATCAAATTTGTTGATTAAGAACAAAATTGAAAGACAGGGATCAAAGTAGAAAAGATGTCATAAATAGGTGATGGTTTCAAAGTTCACACAAAAGTTTACAAACTATACATATTCGGTCCCTCAATGTTTTTTCAATTCGATTTTGGTATAAAAATTTATTTTTGTTATTTCTTAGTTCTTGATTTGAGAAAAGAGCGAGAAAAAAAGGTCGTCATATTTTTGGCGCGAGAGAGAAAATTGTGTCGACATCAATTTTGATCATCAAAATAGTCGATCTTGGTGTTAAAGGTTTTCATTTGATGAGAGAAGTTTCACTTAGATGTTTTTGTGCCTTGAAATTGCCTAAAAAAATTCAGAAATGAGCTTGAAAATTTTTTTGGTTTTCGGGTTAGTTGTGGTTTTTTTTTTTGTTGTTTTTTAAGGTCATTTATGAGTTTGTCAAGGGATTTAGGCTTTTTTTTAGGTGTTTTGGATTGAAAATAAGTTTTAAAATAAAACAAACATAGAACTAGTTTTTTCAAATTACCACACTGATGAAATTTGGGTACATGATGTGTCATCTCGACTTTTTTCTAAAAAAATAATGGGACCGTGATTGACTTGTTATATGCCATTAATACATTAAAAAAAACATTAGGGTTTAGCACAAGCCCTTGCTAGACGGTCAGGCACAAGCCTATCCTCTATCTTTTTTGTTTTGTTTTTTTGCCTTCAAAAAAACAAACCTATTTTTTAAAATAATTTTTAATTTATATTTAAATTAATACAATTTCTCTCTATTTCTTTGTTTTTTATATTTAGTTTTTTTAAAATACTAATTGTTTTTAATTATTTGGTTTGTATTTAATGTTTTATGAGATTATTTTAATTCATATATATTTTTTAATATTTTATATAATTGAACTTTTATTTTAAAAAATATTTTTTGATAGTATTTATAATAAATGCAACCTTACAAGATATTTTTTTATATTTTTCCTTTGATTCAATCAAATATATATATATATATATATGTCTATTTATACAATCATTTTATTAAATAAAAATATTTTTTAATAAACAAAATTATTGAACACAACCAAATATCACATTCTACTCTCAACCTTTGAAGATGTATATTTAATTATAATTAGTGTTTTTTTTATTATTTATTAACACATATATTTCTTGATTGATTGATTTAATTAGATCCATATATAAGTTTTTTACTCTTAATATTTTTATATAAAAAAACATTGAAAAAGCTTATATATTTAATTTTATAGGACTCGTTAATTTCCCTGATATATATATATATATATATATATATATATATATATATATATATTGCAGTAGCAAATAGGAGAAAATTGTCTAAACCGAATGGTCATGAGTGTTAGTCTCATCAAACACTAACAAGAAGAAAACAAAAATTAGTGCAGCATTGCATCTCAAAATTGCCATCATCCAGACCTGCAGACTATGGCCTACAAATTCCTCTCCAAAAACTGTCAATTCCTCCGTGGATTTTCCCCAAATAAACAATCCTTTACCACATTAACGAACTCAAAATACCATGGCCCTGGGATTTATTAGTAAACTACAAGCCAATAAGGTAATGTTGAAATAATCACCCACATCAATCTTATCCAAAGATTTTGTTAACTTGCAATTCCTTCGGGTTTTGTTTAAATACAAAATGCTGCCCCGACCTTCAATCTAAAAAGTCCAAGTTTAGGAACTGATGCAACAAGATTTTCACTCAGTGGAGTATTCTATCTCTTTATATCCCTTTATGGTATACCCAATAGCTGGAAGAAGCAAGAACATCGGTATCCTGGTGGGCAACACTGAGCCAGAGGTGCCATTGAGACATAGAAGTGTCAGAGTGTCACATACAAGTGCTGAAAAAAAAGTGCGCGGAAAGCATATTTCCAAATTATCTCTGGCTTCTCTAACTGAAATTTGTCCAAGAATTACGAGCTTATTAGCATCTCAAGAATTAGAGCAGCAGCATGTACATAGAGTGTCCTCAAATAAGTCTTGTCGCTCTCACCCCTGCTCTGGAATATCCACTTTGATTGCCTATGCCCATTTACCCTCATACTTGCCATCTAT